>JAOVVI020004103.1:0-18103 GCA_028571085.2 Nepenthes alata | reverse complement strand
TACCTATAACAGATAAAATAAGAATATAAGTTGAAGATGGGTGGCACACATGTAGGCCAAATAAGAGCATTTAAATGCGTATATGAGCTAGTTGTTATTAGATAAAAACGGAAAAGATGAATTTGTAAAAAATTGAAGAGAATTAACATAAAGTGATTATAAATTGTTTTCATTTTCTAAAAGCGAATTGATATAGCCAACTTTACTTAATTTATTTATAGTTTTTTTTGTTTTTCTATGTGTGGGTTGATTAAAATTCAAAAATAATAAAAAATAAAAATAAATGGGTGAGTCCCACACGTAAATAGAAAGTTGTACATAAATTGTAATGGTGGAATGTGCGGCATCCAAAGAAGAATGGGATCCTATAAACAACTTTAAATATTTAAAATAAAGAAAAATTATGAAATTAAAATCATTATACAATTGATGAGATATCTCTGAATTTAATATATTAAGAAGATGATTGATTTTTTAATTGGTAAAAAATACTTCTATTTCTTAAAAGTAGAGCATAAAAAATAATTTTTTTAATAAAATCATGACTAATTGAGTATTTTTTTCTTATAAAATGTTACTAAATTACAAATTCCCTCTCCAAAATAAAAGCCAAAAAATGAAGTTTAAAAATAAAAATAAATCAATAAAACAAAGGCTGTGGAGTGTTTTCGAACCACTTGGCATAAATGCCATACTGACCAAAGGGCATCTGGCCGGGAAATTGCATTGAGTAACACTATTCCTACCATTATTTATATATTTATTCATATTAAAATTGTTATTTTCAATATAAAAAATAATATAAAAATTAAAATAGAATAAAATTTATACTTATTCTTAATAATTTTAATATAAATAAATAAGTATATAAATATTATTTTTGTCATAAAAAATAAAATGATATTCTTGTTTTTCTTACCACTTGCCAGAAGGAATTTTTTTTTAATCTTTTTAAGCATGGTAGCTTTTATTAATGTCGTATTATTAATTAAAATATCCATCAAGATCCAAAAATTTAAAAAGAATCTATATTAATAATTTTTATTTTTCATTTTTGTTTTCTATTTTTATTTTTAAAATTTCATAATCATTTTTCGTATAAACTATATACCAGTCATAATTTAATATGAAATTTATCATATTATAAATCATATAATATTTATGCAATTAATATCAAAATTAATTACTCATTAGAAATTTTTTATTAACTAAAAATGTATACAAAACTCCAAAAAATTATGATTATTTATTTTTAATTTATAAGATTAATAATCAATAAATAAAAGTAAATGTGACGTGACTCAGAATATATGGATCATAAATTTTAAAAAAATTAATATTAATTTTTCTGCCTTTTTCTTCATTGTTAAAAGTTAGAAAATAACTAATAATCACACAAATAAATTGCATTAATTTGATATTTCAAAAATATTAAATCCATTTATAATCTTTTAATGGATAGCATCCATTCTGTCGCCACCAAATGGAATCTCTTCCTTTAAACTTTTTTTCCCGCAAAAAAAAAATTAGAATATTTTCAATTATCATAATATATATTATTTTCATATAGATTTTTTATGTGAATAAAAATATTATAAAAATAATCAAAAAAATATTTCTTGATTTTCCACTCCTCTCGCACGGCGCCGCGAGAATTTCTTATTTTTGGCGCGGCGTGGACTAAAATCGAAAAAGGAAATGAAAAAAAAATCTAAGGGCTTTTAAAGGATTCATCCGTGCAGAACAGAACAAATCCAACGGTGTAGAGAGTTCGTGCGAGTATATTGACCCACTGGAGCTGTCACTTTTCACCTTTTTTTTCCGTTATTGATCGCATAAAGTCCTCCAACTTTAACTTTATCATTTTCAAGTTATTAATCTAAAAATTATATAATTTGGTTGGAATAATTTATGTAATTTGCATCAGCAAGTTTATTTGTCAAAAATTTAAATAATCTAAAACTATAGTAAGTCACTCAAAATTTGATATATAATATAATACGTTTATTTTTACGTTCAGATCGTACTTCTATTTAAAAAAAAATATAACCATTAAATTGAGTTAGATAAGATTGTATTGAATTATTCATTTAAAAAATTATAATTACATTTATTTATAATCAAAATCAATTGGTTCATGAATAATTTTTATTTTAGAATTAATATTTATTTTAAAATATTTAAAGATATAAAATACTTTCAAAGACTGTAATATTTAAATAAAAATATTACTCAAAAATTATGTTTAAAGAATGGTCTTTACAGGGGAAAAAAAATCATTGATTATATAATATATGATTTATTAAAATTATATTCACAGCAGTTGGTTATTTACACCTCTGATTATATTTGATATAAAAAATTAATTAAATATATAATATTTTAATTATATTTGTCAATAATATTTACATACTAAGACTTACATAACTTTCGACTGAATGGATAACACAGGAGATTATATGTACGGATATAAATGCCATCAACTCTGAGTTAAAATAATATCAAATAATTATCGCTAATAATTAAAAAAAAATTTGAAAAAAATCCCCATTCGCCATAGGAGTAAATCTACTGTATCTTTCTCCGACAGGAGTTCAGGACAGTGGACAGACGCCGTGTGCGTGTGCGAAATCACCTCGCTAGGAATCCATTTTCCTCTCGTCAAGTACACAGTTGAACGAAAAACTCACGAGGGTAACCGAGGAAGTCTGTTCTTCGGATGGGGGAGGAGAAGCGGAAAATCTAAAGGCGGCAGAATCGCGTTGATAGACCGCAGAATCTCTGAATCACGCACTTTGCTGCTTCTCTCTCTCCCTCTAATTTTGTTTGAGTTTGATGTTATTTGCGTGCTTCGTTCGGTCTATCAATGCGTATCTGCAGAAGTCTCCATGAAAATCGATCCAGTTTCTCTCATTCTAGGGATTCTTATCGAATCACATACTTAGAGTTGTTGCCCTTTTGATATCTAGCTTATTGATTTATCGTCGTTGCTATTATTGTGATTTCTTGATTTGCCTTGTGGAAGTGCTTTTCTTGTTTTTTTTTTCTTTTTTTTTTGGGTGCAAATATTTACTATGACGGAAATGGGGGGCAGGGTGTCAGACGCTATGAGCCCAACCTACTGGCTTGACGCCTGCGAAGACGACATCAATCCAAGTGATCTTAGGGAAAATTATGTTGATTTCACCTCTTCGAATGCTGACGATGCGATCAATGGCTCATCCAATCAGAACGTTGCGGTGAACGCTCAAAGCTTCTTCGGTCGGATTGACCGAATTCTCGACCGCATTAAGGATGGATCTGACTTTTCCGCTCCCATATCAGAGAATGTTAGTGATATAAAAAATTCATTTGAGAATAACGGGGTTAAGGAAGCTAGTGTTTGTGAAATGCAAGTTGACAATTCAGTTGTTTTGAGTGGTGGGAGCTTGTCAGGCAAAATGTCTCATTTTGATGGTGGAAAACCAGTGAGTGATCGGAAATTGGATGTTGATGCGACTAGTGGGCGTTTCGAGGTGAGTGATGAAAGTATGGTTGTGGACGGTGAAAGTGGTGAGCTGGATTTGCTTAATTCTCCTAGAAGAAATGGAGTCCAAAAGAGTGGCAGTGGCAATGGTCGTTGTGAGAGGTCCATGTGCGATAGAGAGCTTGATGGTGAAGTAAGAAGATATGGCAAAAAGACATGCCCTAATGGCTATTATGATGATGACGGTTACCCTTCTATTAGAGAGAGGGGTAATGCTTACGGTAGAGAGAGATGCAATAGTGGTAGGAAGAGATATCGAGAATGGGAAGCAAATGGCAGGAGGGTTGGAGATCAAATTAAGAGAAGAGAGTGCAATAGCAGGAGGGAGAATAGAAATGGAGAGTGGAGAGATAGAGAAGTAAAGGGTTATTGGGAGAGGAATAGACCAGGCTCAAAGGAGATTGTCTTTCGTGCGGGTTCATATGAAGCTGATCGTGATAGAGATGGGAAGAAGGCAGAGGCTGAGATAAACCAGGAGTCTAATGGGAAGATTGAGAAGAACGAGGAGCATAGGAAGGAGAGAATTCCTGAGGAGCTGGCGCGGCAGTATCAGTTGGATGTACTTGAACAAGCGAAGCAAAAGAATACAATTGCTTTTCTTGAGACAGGAGCTGGAAAAACGCTAATCGCTGTTCTACTTATTAAAAGTATCTGCAGTAGATTGCAGCAGCAAAACAAGAAACTGCTTGCTGTGTTTTTGGTGCCTAAGGTTCCCCTTGTATATCAGGTATGATGTAAACTGGGGGTTATTTGGTTTCTTACAAATATGACCTGATGATAAGGTTTCTTAAATTATAATCTGAAAACACATTGTCTTGTTACAATTTCAGCAAGCGGAAGTTATTCGGGAACAAACTGGTTATCATGTAGGCCACTATTGTGGTGAAATGGGACAAGATTTCTGGGACTCAAGAAGGTGGCAAAGGGAGTTCGAAAGTAGACAGGTAGCTTTGATTTCATATTATGTTTAGCTTACAGTGCTCTAGTTTATGATGGATGGGCTCTGTGTTATTAAGCTTTTTGAGATGTATATGTTGGTGCGACTGTCAAGCACTCAAATGATGAGCATTCTAATTTTGGCATCCAAGTTTTGAAATTCTGAAACACAACGATCTTCCTTATTTTCTTTTGGGTTTTCCTTAATTTCAATCTTGCAGTAGATGATATGGCTTCCTTTTTTTTTTCATTTGGTACGTAAGAAATAATTGAAGAAAGTGATATAAATCAGGAATGAACATCACCTACATCAGTTCAAGCAGCTTTATCGGCAGACTTTATTTTTCAAGAAACTTCCATACATTTGATGAGTTCTTTCTGTCCCCAAACACTAATGCTCCTATCCTTTGACATCCCTCTTACCGTTGTCTCCCAAGTAGTCTCCATCTTAAATGCTCCCTATTTACGGTTTGTTAGTTTCGACACTGTAATTGTTCATGTCTGCAGGTTCTAGTGATGACTGCACAAATTCTGTTGAACATTCTCAGGCACAGCATAATTAAAATGGAATCCATCCATCTACTCATTCTGGATGAATGCCACCATGCTGTGAAGAAACATCCATATTCATTAGTCATGTCTGAATTCTATCACACAACTCCGAAGGAGAAGAGACCAGCTGTTTTTGGAATGACTGCTTCTCCCGTAAACCTAAAGGGTATGCATTATATGATGTGCTTTTGTTTTATTAATACCTAGGGAGCCGTGTAGTTTTCTTCATTCAATAACCTTACTGTCACACTCATGGATGGATTCTTGGTATTGGTTATGACTGTATTGGTATTAGATATATCGGACGAAAAATGTTTCTTTTTTCTAAAATTAAAACCTTGGCAAAAATCTCGGCTGATACATCATAAAATATAGGGTGTATCAATCGATATATAATTGATAAAGCAACATGAGATGGTTGGTATTGCAGTATTGGGAAATATTGGTATCGGGATTGGTATTTCATTCTATGGTTACTATATATCCTCTCATGTTTGGATATTATTTGCCATGTTTTTACATAGGGTGATGATGCAACCAATGGCTTGACAATTTTCTGTGAATCTTAATTGAAAAATTGAGCCAGGTGTTTCCAGCCAAGTGGATTGTGCAATCAAGATACGGAATCTTGAGACTAAACTAGATTCAATAGTTTGTACGATAAAAGACCGTAAAGAGCTGGAGAAACATGTTCCCATGCCATCAGAGATAGTTGTTGAGTACGACAAAGCAGCCACATTGTGGTCTCTTCATGAACAAGTCAAACAAATGGAGATTGCAGTTGAACAAGCAGCTCAATCAAGTTCTAGAAAAAGCAAATGGCAGTTTATGGGGGCTAGGGATGCTGGAGCCAAGGAAGAGCTGCGTCAAGTCTATGGCGTTTCAGAAAGAACTGAGAGTGATGGCGCTGCTAATTTGATTCAAAAATTAAGGGCCATTAACTATGCTCTTAGTGAATTAGGACAGTGGTGTGCTTACAAGGTTCCGTTATGAAATTGTGTTTTATGTGCTTATCCTTTTGTTGCCACTTCAAGGTGCCAACAATGCTGAGTGTATTTTATTTCATCGACAGGTGGTACAATCTTTTTTGACTGCCTTGCAAAATGATGAAAGGGCAAACTATCAGCTTGATGTCAAGTTCCAAGAGTCCTATTTGAATAAGGTTGCATCTCTCTTACAGTGTCAGCTATCTGAGGGAGCTGTTACTAACAAGGAATCTAGAAGTGAACAAGCAAATTTTGGCTCTTCTCAAGAAGCTGACAATATGAATGAGATTGAGGAGGGGGAGCTCCCTGATTGTCATGGTGAGTAGTTTGGTTGACTCCTAGCCACCCTTTTCAGTTCTTTTTTACTCCAATTTTCTTTTTGATTTTGTTCTTTTGCTCCTAACAACCCTTTTTTTCTACTAAATTTATAATTTACTCTTCTTCCATGCATATGCTTTGTAGCAGTATTGCTTGCTCATGTATTTTGTCGTACTGAAGTACTGTTCTTTCATGAAAATAATTTTCTCTTGTGATCGGTTTGTTGTAGCACTAAGGCAGGAGTTCTCAGTAGGATATCCTTTTTGTCTAGCTCATCACATGATCCTCTATGTGTTGACTGTAGAGTCCCTAGACCTTCATTGTCTGGGTCACTTTTGAGATGCTTAAAGCCATTAAAAGCTTATGACTCTAGTTCTGGCCATTCTTCCAGTCATCATCAGGAAATGGTTGCTTATTGGAGGCCACCTAGACAGTTACCATATGTGCAAGCTTCCCCTCTTGTAGCTGCTGCACCATGACTAGATCATTTATTTCAAGGAAAGCTTATTTTATTTTGTTACTGTGACCTCATAGACGAGCACTTCCAGTGCACTGACCAGATATGAGCTTGCATTGGAAACTCTTGAATTTGTGTACTTCAGGCTTGTGAGCTCATTTAATGGTAAATTCATTGCAAAGTCTCCTAGCTCCTTTGTGTGCTGATGGTTGATTGTTTGATCATTTAGAATTTTGTCCTTGCTATTCTTTCCAATAAGGTTATTAGCCACTGAAACTTCTGTTGATGTTCTTCATGGAAAACTGTCTTTGTTAGTTGTCTCTGGTGGAGAGCATGTGGATGTGATTATTGGGGCTGCGGTGGCTGATGGAAAGGTCACCCCTAAGGTGCAGTCACTGATAAAAGTACTTATGAAGTATCAGCAAACGGAGGATTTTCGTGCAATCATCTTTGTTGAGAGAGTTGTGGCTGCCTTAGTTCTTCCAAAGGTTCAGTGTACACATCGTTACAAGCTTTCTTTCCATTGATTATTTGTCCTATTTATGCATGTAGTTCTTACTGTACCCTGCCATTTATTTCCGATCATGCAGGTTCTAGCGGAGCTTCCGTCACTTAATTTTATCAAGTGCGCCAGTTTGATTGGGCATAACAATAGTCAGGAAATGAGAACATCACAAATGCAGGAAACAATTGCCAAATTCCGAGATGGTCGTGTATGTTGCATACTGTTTAGTTGGAGGCACAGCTCAAGTGTATGTTGTAGCTCTATATTTTGGTTCTTATTTTGAAACAAATGTTTTCAGGTGACTATGCTAGTTGCCACCAGTGTTGCTGAGGAAGGGCTTGATATTCGACAATGCAATGTCGTTATTCGCTTTGACCTTGCAAAAACTGTTTTGGCTTACATTCAGTCTAGGGGTCGTGCAAGAAAGCCTGGTTCAGATTACATCTTGATGGTTGAAAGGTATTTAGTTATGCGAGTTCTTCATCAAGATTATTTCTATTTGTTTAAATATTGAGCCAAATGGAAGTGAGGAAGATATTCAGTTTCCTTCTGTTTCCATTAGGGGGAATTTATCACATGAAACATTCCTAAAGAACGCTAGGAATAGTGAGGAAACCTTGCGGAAAGAGGCAGTTGAAAGAACTGATGTGACTCATCTTAAAGGTACTTCACGATTAATAACAGTGGAGTGCGGCCCAGGTTCTATCTATCAGGTGGAAGCAACTGGTGCTATTGTGAGCTTGAATTCTGCAGTTGGCCTTATCCATTTCTATTGTTCACAGCTCCCCAGAGACAGGTGTGGTTCTATCATTAATTTCATCTTATTAACTCAACATTTCTGTCGATGATTCCACATTCTATTGGTTACAATGTTGTTAAAGGCGTAGGCGTAGGCCTAATAGAATCAAGGTGTCCATTTATATATATGTATATATAATATTCTTGTAATGTGAAATGAGGAACTTCTAATTTTAATTCTTTTAGACCCTATATAAATAAATAAATAGATATAAATATAAATATAAATAAATAAATAAATAATATATATATATATACATTCTTGTAATGTGAAATAGGGAACCCCTAATCACAATTCATTTAGACCCTATATAAATTGCAGAAGCAAAAGATATACAAATGCACAATACACATGAAGTATATTTACTTCTAGAAGTATGTAAAAGAACCACGATTTTAGCAAAACAAATAAGCACCAAACTAAATCTGAGACAATAGCGAAATATAATGAAATATAATGCACAAATTTTTGTAATGAAGGAAAATCTTAAAAACCAATTAGTTTTTGAGTAACACTCTTTTGGTTTTTCTAACTAGTGAAAGTAATGTAATATGAAAGTCAACTTATAATTCGAATAGTATAAATGCACTGAATCTTAATTGATTTTTTTCCAACTCATAGCCCCTACTAAAGAACTCCTTAGATTTCCTAACTGTAGCAGAACCAAATAGCTTTCAATCCTCTTATTGAACTTGCTTCATTTGTTAGAAAATCTCCATACACTATTAGAATCTAATATCCATGCCACCAATGCCACAATAAATGTTTGCAGGTTGGAACAAGTGTATAAGTAATAGAAGGGTGAGAAAATTTTAACAATTATATCTCAATAGAATAGTTTGATTTTTTCTAGCAATGAATATTTTATTTACTTTAAACAATGAGAGCTCAAGAGTTTGCAGTCAATTTCTATATATTGTGAGAAGAAAGGAGGCATTTATAAAGAATGTTGAAATTAAATTAAGAATTTCGCGTCTAAAAAGGAGGTAATATCCCAATACTCATGTGTTGCATAGGCACAAAGGCAATGCACGAGCACCGTATGGGCGTGTATTAAGCGTGGGCGTTTTGGAACAATTGCGCTCATGTGTGACACAGACAATAAGTGTGGATGGTCTGGATAGATTACGTTCATGCGCTATGCAAGCGTGAATTGGGCACTGGCGTTTTTTACAAAATGTACTCAAGGCTAGACAAATGTGTATTAGGCGTTGGCATTTTTGGATAGAATGTGCTCGTGCATTGAAGAGGTGTGCATCAGGCACTGGAATACTTGCTGCTGGTCTTCCGATGAAAACCGTGCGCTAATCTTCATTAAAGCTTGAGCATCCTTCCTACTAACTATTTCCTAGTTAGAGAATATGTTAATATAAGATATTCTTAATATAATGAATTCTAATTATTGAAACTAATAATAGAATGAGAAATACCAAAAAATATTTATGATAATAATTATGAACTCATAGTTCAACTAGCAATATAAAAAATAACAATTAATAAGCATAATTCACTATAAATATACAAGAACAACATAAATCATTAACGAAATTGAATTATTGTCATCAAAATATTTATAGCAAAAAATAATATTTATTGTCACTATCAAACAAAAGTTCATACTTTTCGTTCATTAGTTTATAGGCTTGAATTACTTCATCATTACTTGTCTCTCTAAGCTAAAATTTTTATTATTTACAAACTTTAATGGAGTAGCCTCTTACTCTTATTGTTCAATGTTACACTATTTCTCTATATAGTGTGGTGGATAATTTCATTTACTCCAACCATTCTAAGTACAAAACCTTTGTCAAAAATCATCATCAAATGTAAATTTTATTATCCTCATCATAATCTTCATTTATTTTTTTAATTGGTTACCATTATTTTCATAAATCCCAATTTCATAAATATTTTATAAGTGACAATTAAATATAATGGATAACTTGAAAAAAATATATAAACTTTTTTAGGAAAACAAATTATAAGGTGCTTAAGGCAAGCGTCTTGAGCCTTAAAAAAATCGGTATATTGAGGTGTCAAGCTTTTAGCCCGAGTCTTGGCACTCCTTTAATAACATTGGTTGGTTACGGGTTGCCCATATTTCATTCTTTTTGCTTACATCCTTTGTCCAGGTATTCAATACTACGCCCTGAATTTATTATGGAGAGACATGAGAAGCCTGGTGGACCCACTGAATATTCTTGCAAGCTTCAACTCCCCTGTAATGCACCTTTTGAAAAGCTTGAGGGTCCAGTGTGCAGTTCAATGCGTCTTGCGCAACAGGTGTTTCAGCGTTCTTGATTTGGAAATTTTGTTGCTCGGATATCATCATTTGTCCATTCTATTGACCTTTTGGATCTTTTGTTGTCAAAATACCTACTTAATTTGCAGGCTGTCTGCTTGTCTGCCTGCAAGAAGCTCCATGAGATGGGGGCATTTACTGACATGCTCTTGCCAGACAAGGGAAGTAGTGAAGAAGGAGAAAATGTTGAGCAGAATGATGAAGGAGACCCACTCCCAGGAACTGCTAGACACAGAGAATTCTATCCCGAAGGCATAGCTGCTGTTCTGCGGGTCAGTACTTTGATCATAACATATGGTTGTCAAGGATTTTTGCTGGTGGCATTGTCTTTTTGCCACAGTGATAATTTGAAACATGAAATTGCATCATGTGCTTGTTTCCTTGAGCTTGTCTGTTGTACGGGTCAAGATCACTGCTGTGTTTGTGCAAAAGTGGTACAATATGATCACTGGAACCTGCTCTATGTTACTTCAAATCACCACATACAAAGTTTCGTTGAATATATGCCCAATATGGCATCATATTTGCATAGCTAGAGACTCACAGGTATGGGTGAAAATATTGGTATTGATATTGTTCGTGTCCGTATCAGTATTGGTTGCATTCATATTGGTATTGGATATATCGGACAATGCGTATGACAATCGGATCTTGGAAGAAAAAAAATTATGAAAATTTTAAGTTGATGAGGGTTGTAATGGCAGATATTTTTAATATCGGTCGATATATTGTGATATATCACTGATATGACAATATATCACAATATTATCGCAGTAGTGAGAAATATCATTATCGGGATCCGATGTAGATATATATCAACGATATTTATAATATTGGCTTGTATTTACACTAGTGCTCATTGGAATTGCTCTCTCTCTCTCTCTCTATATATATATATTTTTTATTTCATTTTGTGGGGGGCCTCGTGGGCTCAGGTTGGGGAAGTGTGTGGTAGATATGATGACGGAAATGGAGTGTGGGGATAGGTAAAAGACCATTCTCCTGATCAAGTACGTAGCCCATTGACAAGATTTTAACGCCAAAGACGTGTGCTCATAAGCCCATGCTATAAAGATTCTTATCTTCACGTCCCGACTGCCTCCCGGGAGGAATATGTGCTTCTGAAGTATCCTTTAGAACTGCAACGGAGATCTTGCACCTTTTTTTTCCATTTTCAAGACTTTTTCCTGTTTATGTTGAATCTTTGGTTTTGGGTACTTGCCAATGCATGTGTTTTCTTACTTAGGAGCATATCGGGTGTGTTTATGCAACTTCATTTGCTTTTGGCTTTACAGGGAGAATGGATTTTGTCTGCAAGAGATGGTTGTGATGACAAAAAATTGTTTCATCTGTTTTTGTATTCTGTAAAAACTGAAAACATTGGATCCACACAAGATCCATTCCTAACTCAAGTTTCAGATTTTGCAGTACTTTTCGGCAATGAGCTGGATGCAGAGGTACTGCCTTCCTGAATTTTGGCTTCTACCACTTGTGCTACTTTTAATCCTTAAAACTGTAATCTAATGGTGCATATTGTAATCAGGTGTTATCGATGTCGATGGATCTTTTTATCGCTCGAACCATGAAAACTAGGACGTCTCTTGCCTTTCGCGGTTCAGTAGATATCCCAGAAAACCAGGTTCATTTACTTTCTATTTACTTAGGGGAATGGGAAAGGATTATTGATTATCTGTTTTTGGCTGATGGAATTTTGATTTCTGCTTATGCAGCTAGCATCCCTGAAGAGTTTTCATGTAAGACTGATGAGCATTGTACTGGATGTGGATGTTGAACCTTCAACTACTCCCTGGGATCCTGCAAAGGCATATTTGTTTGTCCCGATGGTTAGCGATAACTGTCTAGATCCCTTAAGAGAAATTGATTGGGATCTTGTTGAAAAAATAACGAGGACTGATGCATGGAGCAACCAACTTCAAAGAGCTCGGCCAGATGTTTATCTGGGTACAAGTGAGCGGACTCTAGGTGGTGACAGAAGAGAGTATGGCTTTGGAAAATTGCGTCATGGTATGGCTTTTGGACAGAAGTTTCATCCAACTTATGGTATCCGAGGAGCTGTCGCAGAATACGATGTTGTAAAAGCTTCTGGATTGGTCCCTAACCGGGATTCAGTTCTGCAAAGCAACATGGAGTTGTCGAAAGGCAAATTAGTGATGGCTGATGCCTGTGTAAGTGCAGAAGACTTGGTGGACAAAATTGTAACTGCTGCTCATTCTGGGAAGAGATTCTATGTGGATTCTGTGCATTTTGATATGACTGCAGAAAATTCGTTCCCAAGGAAAGAAGGGTATCTTGGTCCTTTGGAGTATAGTTCTTACGCAGATTACTACAGGCAAAAGTATGGCCCATTTTTGTACATTTTGAATTCATCTTCCTTTGTTACACCTTTATGTATTTTGTTCACTCCTGTTTATTCCACAGTGTTCTAATATAAGGATTGGATTGGATGGCCACAATGTACCTTAATTGTTGTGCCTGAAGAAGCAGAAAGGCTTTTTGCAGTCTGTGAAGGAAAAGTTGACAGCAGTGTCTTCGCTTCCTTTAGATGGATTGTAAAAGCTTTTGCTTCTTCATGCACAACAAAGGGATGCATTTGGCTGTCGGATTTTCCCTATAATTCTAACAGATATGGAGTAGAGTTGATTTATAAGAAGCAACCTCTAATTAGAGGACGTGGTGTTTCATACTGCAAGAATCTCCTTTCCCCTCGATTTGAACATTCTGAAGGTATGCATTTTTGGCCAAAGTTTCTGTTTCCTTTATCTTTGATAATAGTTAATGTTACCAATTGTTGAGCATTGTGTGTAGTACCTGAAGGTGAGTGCAGAGAGACTCTTGACAAAACATATTATGTGTTTTTGCCTGCTGAGTTATGTTTCGTACATCCACTTCCTGGAGCACTCGTACGAGGTGCCCAAAGATTGCCTTCTATTATGAGAAGGATTGAGAGCATGTTGCTAGCTATTGAGCTCAAGGACATTATCAACTATCCTGTTCCTGCTTCAAAGGTTTCATGTTGTTTCTTATATACTTTTTTTTTCTCCATGTTATTCCATTCATATGATACATCTTGTCTATATATGCAGATACTGGAAGCATTAACTGCTGCTTCGTGTCAGGAGACATTTTGCTATGAAAGAGCAGAGCTTCTTGGAGATGCATATCTGAAATGGGTAGTCAGTCGATTTCTCTTCCTTAAATATCCACAGAAACATGAGGGTCAGCTGACGAGGATGAGACAGCAGATGGTTAGCAACATGGTGTTGTATCAACACTCGTTGAATAAGGTGCTTCAGTCATATATCCAAGCAGATCGGTTTGCCCCATCTAGATGGGCTGCTCCCGGTGTGCTGCCTGTCTATGATGAAGATATCAAGGGCACAGATTCGTCATTGTTTGATGAGGAGAAATCAACTACTGAGATTGAGCAAGAAACTGATGGCAGCGACGGCTATGAAGATTATGAAATGGAAGATGGGGAGCTCGAGGGAGATTCGAGTTCTTACAGAGTCCTCTCTAGCAAGACACTGGCTGATGTCGTGGAAGCATTGATTGGAGTTTATTATGTCGAAGGTGGGAGATACGCTGCAAACCACTTTATGAAATGGATTGGGATTCAGGTAGAATTTGATCACGAGGAGATTGAGTGTGCAAAAAGGTCGAATAGTATACCAAGTAGTGTTATTAGAAGTGTGGATTTCGATGCTTTAGAGGGCTCTTTGAACATTATGTTTAAAGATAGGAGTCTGTTAGTGGAGGCAATCACTCATGCTTCACGGCCATCGTCTGGGGTTTCCTGTTATCAGCGCCTAGAGTTTGTGGGTGATGCAGTTTTAGATCATCTGATTACGAGGCACTTGTTCTTCACATATACCGATCTGCCGCCTGGCCGCCTGACTGATTTGCGTGCTGCTGCTGTAAACAATGAAAATTTTGCCCGTGTTGCCGTTAAACACAAGCTCCATGTTCATCTCCGACATGGGTCTAGTGCCCTTGAGAGACAGGTCCCTTTCTCTTCACTTCTTGTCCACCCATCGTTGAGTTATGGCAGTATCGAATAAAATATTGCCGATATATGTCAATGACGCTCCCAATACCATGACAAGATTTGCTGGTATCATGATATGATGAATATTGGCCAATGCATCCAATATTTTTTTATACATCCTCTGATATTTGCCTCAATATTCTCTGCTACTGAAACTGTCACGACTGATACCATTACATGATATTTTCATCCATGATGTGTCTTTCTCCTTGCTTCTTGTCCCCTCATCCTTGAGAAATTGGCAGCACCGAATGAAATATTAGTCAATGCATATCGCTGTTGCCACCCAATACCATTATAAAATTTGCCGATATCACAATATTGGCTGATACACATGATAGTTTTAGTTATATCGGCCAATATTTGTCTCAAAATCTTTTTTTGATACTGAGCTGCAATGACTGATGCCAATACATGATATTTTCATCCATGATTGGCAGCATTACCATTGCCAACTACCAATTACATGATTTGCTTCACTCGACATCATTACCTTGTGATGGCTATTTCTGATTCTCTTTTTTGTCTTTGGATTTGCTTATAGATACTGGAATTCGTGAAGGAAGTTCATGATGAGCTGTCCAAACCTGGTTTCAATTCATTTGGTTTAGGGGATTGCAAGGCTCCAAAAGTACTTGGTGACATTATTGAATCAATCGCAGGAGCCATTTTTCTTGACAGTGGACGTGATACTAGTGTTGTCTGGAGAGTAAGTTCAATGGACTGCTTTTGGTATAATGCCTTCAAAATTTCAATCTCGACAGTAAGCAGGAGATTTTTGTGGTCTGAAATTTCTTTTCTGGATTCCAGGTTTTCCAGCCCTTGTTGCATCCTATGGTTACTCCAGAAACACTTCCTATGCATCCTGTGAGAGAGCTGCAAGAACGATGCCAGCAGCAGGCCGAAGGTCTTGAATACAAAGCCACTCGAAATGGGAATTTAGCCACCGTTGAGGTTTATGTTGATGGTGTCTCAATTGGCATGGCTCAAAACCCGCAGAAGAAGATGGCACAGAAATTAGCTGCTAGGAATGCATTGCTTGTACTTAAAGAAAAGGAAAAAGCCGATGCCAAGGATGCTGATGAGAACGGGAAAAAGAATAAAAATGGCAGCCAAACATTCACCAGACAGACTTTGAACGACATTTGCTTGCGTAGAAATTGGCCCATGCCTCTTTATAGGTATGAAACAACCTGCAGTTTCTTCATTGTTGACGTTGATCTTTGTGCAGTTGGATCCGAAATCAAA
This sequence comes from Nepenthes alata, assembly GCA_028571085.2. Lineage (NCBI taxonomy): Eukaryota > Viridiplantae > Streptophyta > Magnoliopsida > Caryophyllales > Nepenthaceae > Nepenthes > Nepenthes alata. The sequence continues at coordinate 2,408 of JAOVVI020004103.1, read as the reverse complement.
GTAAATGTTGGCACTACCATCAACTACTCTTGGCATTTGTAGGTGTGTAAGTGAAGGTGGCCCCGCTCATGCAAAGCGGTTCACATTTGCTGTGCGCATTAAAACCAGTGATCGGGGTTGGACTGACGAATGCGTTGGAGAGCCTATGCCCAGTGTCAAGAAGGCCAAAGACTCTGCTGCAGTCCTCCTATTGGAGCTTCTGAACAGGTGGTACTCATGAAGCTATTTCTTGGGGATATATGTTGGAAGCTATCACATCATAATTATAATTGTTATAAATATAGACATTGGTATCATATGATAATTATAGTTATATATATATATGGTATCTGACTTCACCCATGGCATATCGTGGACTTTGTGTTTTTTGTCTATGCAAGTCTCTTTTAAGTTTTATTCAGTTTTCTTTGTTTGAGAGTTGATTTATTTAATTGTCAGACAATATATATTTGATTCTCGAATTTTCTTAGTTTTTTTTTTTTTTTTTGGGGTGGGGGTTCTTTTATATTTTTATTTGCGGGATGTGTAGGTCTACATCGTGGAGTAAATTGTTGTGTGATTGAAGGTAAATATTAGCAGTTTCATTTTTATGAAGCTATGAAATAGGGGAACCCTGCCAATTTATTTTCGTTTTATCAGGAAATTGATATGAATTTCTCAGGCAATCTGTAGCTAAGTTTACAATTTGAGACTTTTATAGAGAATGATTCAAAAAGTTAATATTATCTATAGCTTGAGTTGTAGCTTTGCAACTAATAATGGTTATTCCAACTTGAATAATCTTCAAAAGGAGTGTGTTGGATGTCGGGTGTGCATAATTTGATCTGAGCCACATGCACCAAATTGAACCATATTGTAGTGAATAATCCAATATTGAACCTAAGGAAATGAATTAGCTGCAGAAAACACAAACCTTATTCCCTATTTTGCATAATGTTTTACAACAACAAATAAAAAGCATGCAGAATGTAAATTTTGTGTTCTATATTTATACATAAAAATTCCATTTTGGTGAAATACATGCAATACATGTATTCATGTTCTATTATGTATAATGATTTTTACTCATGAAAGATATTATATTTAATTTAGTTAAATAACGAAAGTAGATGATGCATGCTTAATGGCCATGAGCAGAAAATGGAGGAAAATTAGGGTAGGGTAGTTCGGCAGATGAGGAAATAAGGGAAAAGGGAAAGGGATAGGAGGCCATCCGAGGAGAAAGCGCCCAAGGTCCAAGGGCTGAGATGCAGAGAAAAGACGGGGAGAAGTAGAGAGGGAAAAGGGAAGAGGGAAACAGAGAGGAAAAATACCGAGGTGAGAAGAAGAATGACAGAGAGAGAAAAGCAGAGAGAACAGGGAAAGAAAGTGAAGACATGAGAATTGAGGCAATTATCTTTTTTTTTCACTGTAGAGACCATTATTATCACATAACTAAACAGAAGGAATAATCAAAACAGAACCTAACAGAAGGAATAAAAAAACAGAATCAAGGGAAAAACTAGAAAAGAAAAACAAAACAAAGGCTCATAATATTGTCCTTTTTATCAAGAAAACCTTGTCCTCAATGTTGAATGAGGCACAAGTTTGGTTCTCAGTAGATCTCCTCCCACCATATCTCCTTGCAAGCATAAGAATAGTTTCTCCCTTTGGGTCCTTAGCATCGCATCAAGCTCCTCTTGAAGTTAAGAGCTCACACATCCACCCATGTTAACTTCTTACTGCTAGCATGAGTGGTGTGTTGCCGTCTTCATCAGAGATGTTGATGTCATACCCATTACTTGTTGACAACCACACAGCTTCCAAGTCTCCGCATTGTGCTGTACATTGCAGGACACAGAATCCTCCGACATTGCCGTTGTCCATCTCTAGGGAAAACTCGAGTATCACCTTCTCAAACTTGTCCTGCTTCTGACGAAGTGCAGATAAGGTGATCACACCTTCACTAGATTTAGTGCACAACTTCACGTCAGCACCAGCATAAACAAGAACTCGAACGGCTTCAATAGGACCCTTCGAGGCAGCAACCATGTCTGTTGGGAAACCGTTATCATTTTGGTGGTTAAGATCGACATTTGTCCACGCCATTAGTATAGGGGAGGTTGCGGACGATAATGCCTGAATAAGAGTCAGTCCTTTAAACTTCGGCACAACATCAAATCTACCACTGCTATCGTTGCTTGGTAGTGACTCAATCTGCTTTACCGTCGCATCCAGTTTAGCACCGCCGTGGTCCTCGGATTCAGATGATGATGCATGTGGAAGAAGGTGTAGAGTTTGAGCAGGTTAGAATAAAATGTCAGTGGTGGAAATCGGAAGCGGTGAGGGATGTCGATTGCTTCGGTTTAGGGTTTGCTTACTAGGTAAAGTGTGGGTTGGGTAATGGAAGGTGACTGTTGGAGAAGCCT
>JAOVVI020004102.1:0-18104 GCA_028571085.2 Nepenthes alata | reverse complement strand
TTTTCAATTGGAATTTAGTCATTCATCATGTATAAGGATCTCTGCTAAGCATCAATGACTGAATAATTAAAGCGCTCAACTCACAATTGGCATATATTGTCAACCCCCTAGCATATGGGCTTGAAGGTGTGGTGGCATTTGCTTGAGCTTTATTTTCGTGCTATTACTCAAATTAGAGCATGGTTGGAGGCATGCTCAAGCAAGGTCGAGACATAGGGGACCTGATTGAGCAGGCACGAGTCCCTAAGCAAGTGTCCAGGACGTTGCACGCATGTGTAGGTGCAGTGTAGTCTGGAGGTTCGACACTGGGGTGTCTGTGTTGTACGAAATTGGGGACATGAATGGTTTGTTTGTGTAGTTTAGAACAAGAGGCATTCAGCATTAGGTTGTCTGTGCCGCTCGGAATGGGAAGCTTTGCACTGAAGACCTTTCAATTGTGTGAATGTAACGAGTTTCCTATGTATATGCATACTAATGGATGTTCCCAGTTTTAGAGATTGACATGGGGGAACACCTTTTTATTGAGTTCCTTTTTATTGTTTCTATCTATTTTTCGTCCATTGTCTGAATAACTTAATCTTGCAAGCGAACACAAATATAAGTATTTGAGTAGACTCATTCAATTATGCTTGCCAAACAATGTGACTATTGGGTGCGATTGTGTGTTTGATTGTATAACCCTATGATCAGTTTTTGTTATACTTAGTGATGATGTAAAAAAAATTAACTGAAATCTGAAAAATAGACTCCACTTTTTAGGTTTTAATTTTGCATTTAGTATATATGACAATCTTTTAAACCTCTAGTTGGCTCTAGTAGACGAGTTAGTCTTATGAGGATTTCCAATGATATTTGCCACAAGCATCCCCAAGTACCTTAGGAAACACATTAAATCAAACATGCATACTAAATATAAATTCATGCCTTATCCAATGTTGTCAAAGGTGCTAGCTAAGCCGCTGGGACTCTATATTGCTTGAGGAGCTAGGCACCATGTGATGCACTCGTACGAGACTAGTGAGGTGCAAATTGAAATATAAATAGATATGTCAATATGCTGTATAGAAAAATATTAATCAATGCTTGAATAATTGAAAGTAATAATAAATATAAATATATAAAAAAAGTATATGTCATTACATAATGCGATTAATAAAAGCAGTATGTGTGTAATACTAAGATATTTTAATTCTAATCATCATCAAAATTTGCGGCAACATCATCATCACCATCATTATCATCGTCTAATAAGCCGTCATGATATCTATCACTAGATTTTTAGTCATCAATCTATGTGAGCTAGGCACTATGTGATGCACTTGTACGAGACTAGTGAGGCACAAATTGAATATATTTATGTCAATATATTGTGTAGAAAAATATTAATTAAGGCTCAAATAATTGAAAGTAATAGTAAATATACATATATAAATGAAGTATATGCCATTACATAATGCGGTCAATAAAAGTAGTGTGTATAATACTAGGATATTATAATTCTAATCATCATCAAAATTTACGACAACATCGTCATCACCATCATTATCATCATCTAATAAGCCGTCATCATATCTATCACTAGATTTTTAGTCATCAATCTCCCCATCTATTTCCTTTGAATGAGCCTCTTACTTCTCTACTCATATGGCTATAGAACTTGAAACCTTTGTACCTACTCTTGATCTTGTTTCCTTGTGTATGCCATCACCTCCTTAACCCTTAATGCTCTTGCCACATCACCCCACGTTCCGTCAAGTTGTCTTCATCATAAGTCAAATCATTCTCAACATTTGAAGCATTAGGCCCTATCTTTCCAATTAGCCATTTGCTCAATATCAAGAGATTGATTGTACTTGACCTAAACTAGATCATCTAATCTTTGATGCTCAAGCCTGTTTCTCCTTTTGCTGTGAATCCATTGAATTAAATGTGTTAAATCAATTTCACTATGATATTTTGATAGATAAATTTTTTAGTTATGAAATTATATTAAGGTATCTTAAAATGTACTTGTTCAAACACACTCCAATTTCACTAGTAGTTAAATTCAATATCTTGTAGCCAATTACTAAAGGTTTGGTGCTGAATTTTCAAATAGACTCCACCACTCTGCTGCAAAGTTGTAGGAAATTGCACATAGTTAATATGAGTAAGATTAAATTATTGTAGTGAATAAGACATAGGTGCATGGAGCTTTTGTTTTCCTTGTTCTAATTTCCTTTAGGATGCTAAAGAGATCTTTATCTCTCTTGTACATTGACAACTAATTCATGATTTTGTCTTGCATTGCATGACAATGCTTGGAACGAATCTTTGTATGCATTGATACAAACCATTGGTGATTTCTTTTTGAAGTTCAATAGCTAGATCACTCTAGAAGAAATCAGGATTTAAGAAGTGGCCCGCTACATGCAATGGATAATGAAGTTGGCATTCCCATCTGTTGTCAATTATTTCGAATATGGCCCTGTACTTCTCTTCAATCTCATTCAAAGCCTTTTGTATGGCTTCTTTAGAATTATCTATCTATCTATCTCTATATATATATATATATTCCATGGTTGGTTTGTCTTTATTATTAGCAAATTGAAGAATTTATGCAAGCGGACCCATGACCTTAAGTATATACAATACATTGCTCCAAAATGAACCCATTAAAATAGTTTCAGTGGCTCATTTACCTTACACCTCCTTAGAACAATTGCTTTTCACCCATTGCTATAATGTAAACATGTTTCTAAGATTAAACTTTTGCTTGTAGACCCATTCTAGAGTTAAGAAAGTTTTTGCGAATGAAGTGATTCCAAATCTTACCGATTTTCTCTTTTTTTTTTTTAAATGACTCATCATGTTCAAAGCACCAATGTGGTTATAGATAAAGCATTGAGAGAAACAGTTTTCTCTAAAGTCCTCTTAAAATGTGGAATCTTATCAATGTCTTACAAAATGAGGTCAACACTATGTGTCACACATGGAGTATCATGTAAGTGCTTCTTTTTGTTTGTAGAAGTTTTCATGTGGCCCAAAAGGAAAGGCAAGTTCTAATCATGTTGTTTATCACATAGAAATATGAATTTATATTTCTATCAAAATAAAAGAAATGAAAAACATGTATAATAAAAACTCTCCAGCTAATACATGGTTACTTCTATTGTCAGTAATTACTTGAACAATATTCTTCCCTCTAATTTACTCTACAAATTTATCAAGCAGCTCTTATATCTTCTCCCCAACTTTTGCATATTTAGTAGCATCAACAGTTGTAAAAAATACATTGTTCCCGATGGGCAATTCACCAAGATGTTAATGAAGCTTTGTTGTCTTCTATCTTTTCATGAATTACACATAATGGAGCAACCATGCTTTGCTTATGTTTCTTTGTTGCCCTTTTACCTTCTTTTTAAGTAGAGTGACTCTCAACTCATGATAGGAGGCTTTAATTTTGGGCCTCACCTTCCAATAGCTTCAATCATCTGCTTAAAACTTTTCAAACGGTAGTATTGAATGCTATCCCGGCTTGATAAAAGAAACGAGCTATGCACTGAATTGTTCTAGCTCTTGCTTCTTTATCACATGTATCACTTACATTTGTTTGCCTCAATTTGTCCCCTCTATCTGGCTTGAGTGATAAACAAATCCATGTGACCTTTTAGATGTGATGCATTTCTCTTAACATTCTTACAAGGTCCTATTTCATTTGTGACATTTCCACCCACTCTTTTGCCATACATCACTACATCCGCATCATCTTCAATATCATCATCACCAATTTCTCTTTTTCTGCCATTGTAATCTGGTATGAACCATTTATTTTTCTCTGTCATCGTAATCAGGTAATGAACCATATAATTTTATCCTTTCTACTTTTCTCTTCATATAATTCCCTAGTTTTATCTTAAACTCAGGAGGGCATTTTTTACATTGTGCTGCATTTTTGTGCACTTGGTGTTGTTTTACCAAAAATATTCTTCCTTTAGTGGCCTTGTCATAGAATTGATTAGTCACAGCACTAGGGTCTTTATGATTCTTCAATAAGTATACTTCCAATTAGGGTCTTTTTATTGCTCCCAGTTGAGTTGATGTTTCCGTTGTTGCCATTTCCTAAAAATCATGCCTAGAGTGAAGGGGAGAACCTAGCCTATTTTTTCAAGCACATTAATTCAATATCTACTGTGTAGAGGTCCATATACACAAAAATGGGAGAGAGAGAGAGAGAGAGAGAGAGTAAAAAGTTATCATTTTTTTGTCAAAATGCATGACAAGAAAAGGTACCCAACAGTGAGAAAATATGATTGAAGAAGTATCCCATTTTACTATCAGTAGTAAGAAAATTGCGCGGATAGATCAGAAAAAAAACCAATTTGTATCTACTGTTTTTTTTCATGGATAATCGACTACAAACCTTTTTTTCGATAAATGGCCGTAGAAGTTTGAAGTGAGAACTGAGAAATCATTCGTCGGGAATATAGAAATTGCATGAGAACAAATTAGGGCTTTGATTAATAACTGATTTGTGTGGTTATTTGTTTGTCGATCTTCAAATGTTCCTTGAGGATGAATATTATCAAGTTGAGCGCTCAAGATTTGTTGTTAGCTTGGTAAATTGTGGCGAAGATGAATAAGAGTGAGGCGCGGTAGAGAGCTAGAGAGAGAATCTTGGGAATTGTGCAGTGCTTCAAGCAAAGTGCTTGGGTAGAAGCTGCCAAGGTATTTTAAAAAGAATATGAAACTATAATTTTTCTAATAGACCAAGGGAATTTTTAGAAAACTTGAAAAATTTTGTTATAAAAAAATTAGTGAGTGTGAATGGTTTGTCTTGCCTGGACATGCCACAAGCACTGGGCCCTCACCTTGCCTTGCCTGAGCACCTAAACGTGTACTCAGGATGCCTTTGATAACATTGGTCTTATCATTATCCATATTGAGCCAAACATTTTAAAAGTGTCAAGTGTTATGTGTGAGTACATCTACTCCAAACTCATTGCATGCATGCAACACAAATATTATCTTTCAGCCTCGACTACAAACCTTACCAGATATTTTAGTCTCATAGGAACATTGAACTGACATGCTCCATTGAAGAAATGTGCTTATATATAAGTGTAATATAAAATTGAAGTAATACGACTCTGATATGGAAAACAGTATAATTCAAACTCGTATTGTTGTAGCTTTATGAAGGAAAACTTACATCCATGAAACCTAAACTGAGCAAGCAAGAACACACTCAAATCATACATACGGATCATGTTTGACCAAAGCCCTTCTATGTATTTGAAGGTTGTAATGGGCTATGGATCTGTAGCTACAAAAAGATGGTATGTAATTTTCAAATTTTTATTGAGAACCAAAGTTTTCAAATGTCTCCTTTGTGTGAACATGTGTATCCTTCCCTTTTTCTTTCATTTATTTTCCTTAATATAAATTCCCAAGTACAAGCCATTTTGCATTCTCTTCTTGTTCTTTTTCTCATCTTTTATTATATATTTTTTTCTTTCTCGGTCGTGAAGAAAGAGATTAATGATGTATGAAATTTTTTTTTTCTCTAGATCGGAGAAATGAATTTTGTGGTCCCATTAATTTGTTGGAGCATCAACCTATGTGGGTGTAACAATCTTTGCATGTCTCATTTACCTAGGCTGGCGGTGGAAGCTACAAAGCTAGAGTATGATAGAGGCAGAGTAATTTCCTTCAACATGGCACCATTCTTATACTGAGTAGAAAGAAAAAAAAAAAAAACAAACCCAAGTTTTCCATCCTAAAAAAACAGTGAACTGTAAAAAATAATTAAAAATGTTTTAAAGATTATGAAAAAAAAAAAGATTAAGAAGCTATTTTTTGGAAGAAAAGGAAAGAGAATTGTGCTGGCTTAGGGTTACTCCTTGTAGATAGGGACAGCATGATAAATATCTTCCTCCACTGGTACCTCTTCCCTAAGGATTGGCTTGTTTCTGGCATATACCTTAGACACTTGACCATCTTGTTTGTCCACATCATTGCCCCCATTCTCAAATGAACAGTTTACCACTAAAGGAGAATGGAACTACGTGGATATTGATGAAGCCTACAATCATACAAATATACCAGTTGATTGGGCTCAAATGCTTTCTTTGTACATTCCTATCATGAAAGACCATTTGAGCCTTGTAATTTGAGAGTTCAGATAGACTTCATTTTGCAACTCTCCTAAATCGATCTTATCGAACTTCCTGAGCTTGTCTGCTTCATTGGATCAAAATTAAAGAGCTAAATAGCCCAAAGGCCATATTTACTAGCTTTTCAGGTTGTTGGCGAGGTTTACAAAAAACAAGCCCATCAGGTAACACTCCTAGGGTGCTCTTGAAAGTAGTACATACGCCCTAAGTGCAACGGTTAGTTGCAATGGCTAATTCTTGTTGTTGGGTTTAAACCCTCCCCCCCCCCCTCTTTTTTTTTCCTCAAACCTGTGTTTTCTCACTATTAGAAAGTTTTACCTATCTATTTATTTGAAGATGATAAGCAGTTGAAGTCTATGTACAACCGTATGCTTCTTCATTGAGGCATTAAATAAGTGTTTGCAGAAATGTGTGCCTTGATCACTATTAATAATTCAAGGTGTTACCAAAAAGAGATAAGTGGATTGCACCTTTTTTTCAGACATAATGTTTGTCTTATACCATTGCTCTAATAAGTTGTCGTGTTAACCCATTTGGACCTATAACTGACTGCAACAATGATACATAGATAACCAAGAGAAGGAGAAAAAGGTCCATGAACTTGATAAACAAAATTAAAAATTTGTACCATTAAAAATATGTTTCAAGGGCATTTATTGCAATTCGGCAGAGCTCCTAACTTCTGGGACAAGCCCTCATGAACATTGATCTCTTTTAACAAAGATGGCCAATATAATACACACAGTAAAATCTTTGATGCGGTTGTCTTCATTGAAAGTTGCACTCACAAGATTGGGAATGAATAAAACTCAGGCACTAGCAATCTCATCACGAGGAATAGATCTCATTAATTAGTTAGAAATTTTCAGATAGATAAGCATCATCCCAATAAAGATTACGTACCTTAACAAAAAATTTCCTTTTATCGTGTGTGATGCTGGGAAGGGGAAAAGTAGGGGAAGGGAAGAAGAAGATATTGGGAGAAGGGAAAGAAATAAGAGGAGGAGGAACAGAGAGAAGAGAAGGAGGGAGATCAACAGAGAGAAGGTAATCACAATTACTCAAAATTTTATTCAACTCATCAATAATGTATTCAACATTAGAGTAAGGATCTTTATATAGAGAACCTCCATCCTAGATTAATTAGAAAATAAATATAACAATATCGCAAACTTAGAAAATAATATGACACACTTTACTAAGATAAAAATAAAATAAAATCCCATCAAATAAAATTTCTCAAATAAAATATTTCAAATAAAAAAAAAATAAAATAAAATAAAATCTTTTTTAATCAAAGATAATCAAATCTCTTCTAATTTGGAATGTCCATGATGTCCACATCAGTGTGTGCTATATTTAGAAGGAATTTCACTTCTTGTCAAATAATTAACAATGCTGGTAAACCTTGGAAAGTGAGCGATGGAAAATAGATGCAAATACTACTGCTAGTTATTACTTTTAAGTGCCAGGGTGATTCATTTGGATACAATTTAAGGTCCTACTAATATATTAAAAGAGAAAGGGTTTTCCATCTCTTCTTCTACCTAAATCTTCCCTGACTACATAATCACTTATGTCACACATGATTTCAAAAGGTAGGCTCTAATCTATACAGAGGTTGCATTATGGGAGCCAATGAGAGCTTACCAATAAGTGTTTTGAATGCTCCTTGACAAGCTGGCATCCGCTTAAAGGGAGCACTCTGTATAGAAGGTTACAATGGTGTCTAGATATTGCAGAAAATTTTTTCTGAACCTCATATAGAAATCAGCAAGGAATGATCTAACATTCTTGACTGTCTTATAAGTTGGTAAATTAGAATTTAACTCAACTTTGGATTGATATACCTTTGTCCCCTGGAAAATATAATGAGGCCTAAACATGATCCCCGAAGATACCACAAAATGACACCTCTCCCAAATTAGCATGGTGATCGTTTCTTCACAACGAGCCACCGTCTTTTTCGGATTCGTCAGACATGTATCAAATAATTTTCCAAAAAGAGACAAATCATCAAGAAAAAACTTAAATGCAATTTTCGGTCATGACACTGAAAATGCTCATCACTCATCTTTGGAAACTCGCAGGGGCATCACACAATTCAAATGGTATCCTGTGAAAGTGAGGTATGAAGGGGACATTTAAAGTTGGTCTTATCTTGGTTTTCGAGAGCAATTTATTTTTGATAGTACCATATAGAACAACATATCAAAAAACAACTAAAAGAATAGCCTTCCACTCTTTCTAAGATTTGTTAAATAAAGGGAAGGGGAAAGTGGTCGTTGCGGGTCATCGAATTTAGTGTTCTAAAGTCAATGAACCTCTGCCATATAGTTACCAATTTATTAGGAACTAAATTTCCCAGTTCTGTTTTCATTACTGTGGCATCATATTTTTTTTAAAACCACCTGCATAGGATGGACCCGTTTATTGTTATAGATTGGGTAGATAATACCCACATCCAACAAATTCAAATCTTCAGTTTTCACCGCCTCTTTCATAGAGGGGTTTCATCTATGTTATGTGTTGCTATGAGCTTTGGCTCATTTCTCCAAGTTCATCTTATCAGAACAAATGAAAGAAGACACACCCTCAGTATCTACTATAGTCCACCCAATAGGAGATGTGTGATCAATTAGAATTTTTATTAATTTGCCTCCTTGAGATGCATTCAATTTAGAAGAAATAAAATTGAAAGTTGTCACCTGACCTTAGAAATGCGTGCTTTAGGCATCCCTTTCAACTCTAATTTGGAGGCTGCAACCCTTGAAGGTTTTGGCTTTTCACTCATAGCAGGCAGCTTCTCAAATTTGGGTGGCCATATCATTGTCCCATATTCCTAGGAAGTTTTCAAAAATTGCACAAATATTAGTGTGCTTATTGGAATCCAGAATATTGGTAAACTTAATTGACAAGAAAATATTCAAGAGGGTTAAAAGTATTTGTCTGTACAACTTCCTCTTGTGCAAGTGTCAAATGAGTCTGCTAGCGCTCATAGTCTTCTTGCAACTGTCTAATGATATTGTAATATTGACCTCATGGGCTATCTTCCCAAAGTCAAATTCATTGAGCAATTCCTGCAATTAATATGAGCATTAGATATAGCAAAAAAGGTGTATCAAATAATGGGAATTTCAGAATATCTTATGGAGATGACACTAATCTGAGACATTCACTAATCCTAGGAATATATAGGATTAATTGCGGAGATACAACAGTGTCAAAAATCAAGAAATTAACATGATAATAAGATTTGTCAATCTGGAGTAACTTATCCTCAATTATTCCCATTGGTGTCTTCATAGAGTGATCTGCTAACTGTAACACCATAGATGTGGGATTTACCATCTCTCCTAATCCCATTTGCAAGTAAATAGAATAATGCATAGAGGTCCTTGTACTTTGGTTGGATTTCCTGTTAATTTAAGGCACACATTATTCAGTAAGAAAAGGCTTTTACTTAGCATTGTGCTTTATTTTCATGGTGCATTAATACTTGAGAACCTTTGCATAAGTGGAAGCCTGTTCTATTGCATGTAGTAGAGTAATATTAATTTTCACTAGCGTTTGGTTCCATAGTTGTTTGATATTTTTTTGCCTCCAAATCTTCAAACACAACTGTTGATATTTTTGACTTATAAATATTCTATCAAAATTTCAATATAATTGGCTTAATTAATCAAGCAAAGCTCAAGATTATTGGCTCCTTATCTCCATGTAATTCAGAGATTTGTGGTGCCCTTTTTGATTGACACTTCAGGTTAATGTATTTATAGGGGATACAAGGTCCAGCCTTGCTCTTCTTCCTTTCTTCTCCTTTTGTCTCTAAAATCCTTTCTTTCGGCTTTTATTCTTTGAACACCTAAAGAAAGCACAAAAAGTGAAATGTAAATATGAAACTAAATTAGTCGGAAATTCCTAAGGAATAATATTAAATAAATGGAAATAAATGTAATTTTTTACGTTGATAGCTGTCCATGGTTTGGGGAGAGTCTACATATTCATTGATGGAAATGTAAGGTTTTACAGAGACTACATGGGGGTCTTGGTGATGTGGTTCTTACTATTAGACGACTATGGTGAAGGATGATCCCCATGACCCATCATTTTAGCAACGGGGCTGGGGTCTTCAAATGGTGTCTGGTGGAGTTTGCAGGCTGGTAAAACTTTATGCTGTTGAGGACTCTGCCTGAGTTTAACAGGGAGAGAGCTGAAAAAGAACGAAGAGCTTAGACCAAGGTATGCATGGATAAAGATAGTCTACTTAGTGAACAAAAATATACGTTTTAGTGAGATAGAATCTAAGGAGGGTATGCTCCAATCTGGGTTAGTCTAGGATCAGTTTTTTTCAAGATGTGGTAGATCTACGGACCAATGAAGTTTGATACAGGCAGATCCTGCTAACAATAGAGAGGGTAATGAACCAAATTGTTTTCATTTATTCCATTTTATTTCAGGCATAAAGAGCAGAAGAATCAATGTAGCCAGGATATAGAATGAGAAATCTTGGCCATTCTTTCAGTGCAAATGAACTACGTAAGATTGTCTCATCATGAACAGTAATTATTTTCTATGTAGCACACATTAGTTATAATGTTATATGCAGACGTTGTCCATTTGAGTCATGTCCTATTCTTGAAATAAACAAGTCACAAACACTTGCACTTCCAAAAGATCCAATCACTTCACTCAGATTTATTGGACGTGTTGTAAATGTCGGTTTTGTACATGGAATTTGATTAGAATGAAATAATGTTTTTGATCAATTAAAATGTAAGATGCTTGGTAGCTCAGAAAATGAAATTAAATGCTCTGGGAGACATAATGCTGACATGACCAATCCAAATTTTGGTTAAGAAAATTATCTTTTGGCTTGCAAGGAAAATACTGTATAGTCTGTTTGCATTGAAATATGGGTTCTCCCGTGTTCAGTGCTGTATTCATTTGATCATATGCTTTCAATCTATCATGGTAAGAGTTTCTAAGAATTTATTTATTCGTAATAGTGCTTTCAAGTTGTCCAAGAAAGTTGTGGAATTGGTAGTGATTTTGGGAACAGTAATTGTCTGATTTGCCATGATGATTGAATTTTAATTGGAATCTGCAAGCTGATATTGAACGGTGCAGTAATTTCCAGTAGATGATTTTGCTCCTAGCAGTTTGTTCTCTCTGGGTTGATCATTTAACAGTGAGTCTATAGTGCCTCTTAGTTCAGGGTGGTATATTAGTCTAACGGTCAGTGACTCGGTCACATTGTAGTTAAAGACACAAGGCACATTAAGGCTTAAAGGGTCAAGTTGGTCAACAGAGGATCAAGGTGCCATGGTCCCATATTTACTTACCTAAAATTGACCATGGTACCAATACTTATTCAAGTTAAGGCTAGCCTTGCTCAACTTGAGGATTCAACACACCCAACTTAGATATCTAGTCACACAAGGTTAGCATGTCAAACCTCTCTAAATGGTTCAAACATCAGCCACAATAATTTCGAGGCTCCCAACCTCTTAGTCAAGTGGATAGTTGTATATTGAATGCTTTTCAGTCCCCAGCTTACCATCAAGTTAATGCTCGCCTCATCAATAGGTCCTCTTGTCTCAATCGGCGCTTGTTCACGTAGGGTCATTTTAAAGAACCTTGTTACATGGACCACTCGTGTACCATGTCAATCACCGGAACTCACTAATCCCCTAGTGTACGCCACTCGTGCCAATGTCATACTATTTTTGATACTCGAGCACTCAAGCCTCTTGTCCGGTAATTGTCCTAACACTCGTGAAGGCAACTTGCTCTATGACGCAACTTAGTCACCTGAGCATACTCACATGCATCAACCCTTGGACCTAAACAAGTATCATACCAGGAAACCATGCATGGTTTGGCGTCATTCCATGCTTCCAACATCTTGAGCATTTACTAGTCTCAAGACTTCTATCTCATTTCTCATCCGAGAAAGTCATCCCTCAAGTGTGATATATAGGAACCTATCCTGAATTCAACTAAGGGCCTAAAACTCTATCCCAAACAATATTCACACTTTCGAGCTTTTCGGCCTGTTTAGATAGTGTCAACTTTATACTGGCCTCATGATGACTCTCGATTTGTGACTTCTTGAGAGCCCATCCCTTATCATAGGGTATTCACTTAGGTTATTTGTAGCGCCTCAATGCACTACAACACTCTCATGGGAGGTGGAGAGTTTGAACATCTTGTTCCCTCTATAGAGGATATTAGGTTGTTTATTGGATTTTTAGGAGTATATGTTGGGCTGTCTCAACTTTTATAGTGGGGTATCTAATTTTGTTGGAACCTCAAAATTCCATCTAAGCTTAGCATAATGCATAGAAAATTCAAGGATGCAGAAAGCTTTTTGGAAAATTATTCCGACTTGGTCAGATTGTGACATCCTCTTCCAACTAAGTGATCGTTGTCCTCGTTGACTCAATCTTTGCCGCTGCTTCATTCTATAGCCTCACTCCAATCAAAAGCATTTCTCCTAGTACTAGTTTCAAAACCCATGGCACAACCATTCCTTTCTTGTCGAACTCCTCGGCTCACAGACCAACCCTCCATTACATAACTCGTCGACAAGCACATTGACTTGGCCAATGGTACTCTGTGGCCTTAATCGTGATAATCTAAGTCCCACTATTGGAGTAGATCACCTCCTTGTTTGCCTTAAATATTCTCACAAGCCCTCCCAAGTTCTCTGAAGCATTTCCGTGCCCTAACTATGCCTCCGTAAAGTTATGGGTCGAGATGGTCTCTACTTAAACCGTATTTTAAATACTTTTGACCATCTCTACTTCCCAATTGTATCCAGCAAAGTGGTTCGGACGATCTTCAACCGGATCTTGCCGATAAAGTTCTCTAGAGCTTCCCGAAGTGCAAAATCTACATCAGTATAGTGCTCCGAATAAGATTCGGCTGAATTTGCTAGCACAATAGAAGCAACTCATCGCCCAATCCCTTAGAATCGGTCTAGAACAATATGTCGATCAATTCCAACACCTTGGAAATATTCAGCTCCACTGAAGGAACACACTTGATCTCATTCGAGCAAAATATGATGACGCCATTGAAACAATGTTTCTCAACCCTACAGTGTTTTCATAGTTCACAGGCCCTTGTTTGTCTTGGATATTTTCTCCCTAGTCAAACTGCCGCACACATGACATAGGGAAAGTATTGGCCTGCGACAATTGGTATCAAAGCTAAGTTTGTGAGCTAAGGTACACGGATTCACTACGCTAAGAGCATGCCATGGGAGACTAAGGCTTCAAGGGAGTTAGCCAACATCTACACTGAGGGAAACTATCTCCATGTTGGAGGTGACATTATCAACGTGACGAGCACCATGGAGGCTTGAAGTGCTGGTGTCTACTAAGAGGAAGAGTTCAGAAGGTACATTCAAGGTCTCTTTCTCACGGTTTGTAATTAGACTATCTTATGTGGAGGAGTCCCATGAGATGTCAAGGGCCTAGGGAAAGACTCTGCCAGCCTTATGAAAGAGTTGCAAGATTTTAAGGATATAGTAATGGAAAGGGTTAAATCCACTTCGACAGAACGATATTATAATCTGGCGGCATTAAAAAGAATGTTGCTAGAGGTATTAAGCAAGCTAGAGGCTATGGCGCAGGACCTGGTAGCTAAGGTTGCAACCATAAAGGAGGATTGGGCTATATGCAAGTGGGCAGTGCTTGGAGGGACAATCGTGGAGGTTCCTAAGGTGGAGGAACCCAAGCACAATCCTTTAGATGGTATGTGAGACAACGAACATTTGATAACTTTCTATGGCTGATGGAGTAGTATTTCGAGACCACATGGGTGGTTGGACATTGGAAAAATTAAGGGCTGCAACTCTTTACCTTGTATAAATTGCTATTCCGTTGTGGCATAACAAATGTCACGAGGTGGAGAAGGAATTATGAATAGCCAAGTGGGACAACTTAAGGAAGTAATCCAAAACGTAACTTTTGGGGCAATTTAAGGAAGTAAGCCAAAAAGCAATTTTCTTCCAAGAATCCTGAGTACTTGAATGAACGTGAGGGAGATGAAGTATGCAGGTAAGGTTGGGAAATATGTCAATGGTTCACTTTGCTAATGCTGGACGTTCCTAGCATGACTAAGGATGAACTCTCAAATTCATGATTGGAATACAATCATGCAAGGACAAAGATCGAGAGGCATAATATCATGAGGTTTTGTGATGCCATGGCTGTGGTAGATTTCTTGATGGATTTCATGCTGGCCAAAGATAAACATGGAAGTGGTCAAGCCGAAGATGGGGAGATGTGTCTGAGGAGCATCATCGCAGAAGCCTTTGCAGGAGTTCAT
Organism: Nepenthes alata; assembly: GCA_028571085.2. Lineage (NCBI taxonomy): Eukaryota > Viridiplantae > Streptophyta > Magnoliopsida > Caryophyllales > Nepenthaceae > Nepenthes > Nepenthes alata. Next base: position 3,609 of record JAOVVI020004102.1, on the reverse strand, counting down.
TAGATTGCCTTGACATGCTAGGGCTGAGTGGAGATCGAGACAAGGGAAAATAGTAGGCTTTGGAGAAGGATAAGGCAAAGGCAGTGCAGCAGTAGGATGCTTCCCTTATGAGGGGCCACACTTTGCAAGGGACTCTCCTCAACAAGGGAAGCCAAAATTCCATCCAGAAAGATGATGAAGGTCTAACAGAGGGCAAGCCACCTTTGATGGTTGCAGTTTAGTACATCTACATAGTCCAAGCAGTACCATAGGAGTAACAAGGTCATGGGCTATGCATGTGGACATTGACATAAGGGGAAGCCTATGGTGGAAAGGTGGATACAGGAAATATTCACTTCATGACCATTGATCTGATTCGTTATGGTGTTGGGCAAGATAAAGATGGTGAACTCTATCCCCATCTATATATAAGGAGCTGCATGCAATGCACCAATAAAGATCGCAGACGTGTGAAAGAAGTTAGACTTCACAGTAGTAGACCTGGATGACTACCCATACATGAGAGGTGTTGTTTCTTGCTCTTAGACAAAAGCATAGTATGCCACATGTAGTTAAGCTTCATTGATATGTTGCCTTGAAGAAGAGGGTGCTGATGATTTTATGGAAGATTAGTGCCATTTATCTACTCCAAGGAAGTTGGTGTTGAGCAAGGCTTGCCAGGAGAGCTAGATAAGATAGGACCGAGTCTTAGGTCAAGTGACCAACAGCAATTGTTGACAATTAAGCCGAGTCAGAGGACCAGATGCAGAGGCAAAAGCAGAAAAGGCCAGAGCCTGAGGATCATGATGCCTTTTCACGGTGAGGGCATCGGGGAAAGTGGGGGAAGTGTGTCATGCATTGCTAGTTATGCTCCATGTAGACATGCCACACAAATTGCGGATATCCACATGTGCAATTTAGTTCTACAAAGATGCATATATAAGATATGGAATTATCTAGGTGGCTAGAAAAATGAGGAAAAAAGAGAGTAATTTTTTGTTCTAGAATTTTCTTGAGTGGAGACTATGAGAATAGTTCTAGTATATTTTTGGAGGGAATCTTTATTGAGAATAATGAGTACGAATTCTAGTGATCTATAGTGGATCGTGGAGGGATGAGAAATTTTAGCCGTTGGTTGAGAAAGTGTCATTCCTATATAAATGAGTGATCTCTCAATTGAGGACAAGCTAAGAATGACAATGATAGATATCATGAGACCAAAGAGTGGTAATTATGAGAGTGACTAGTCTTGATAGCTTAGGGATAAGCCATTGAGTGCATGTTAAAGAGGTTTTTCATATTCTTTTTGTTTAAACTTCTATAGAGAAGTGTGTTTTTTCAAAAGCCTTGTACCTTTGTACACGGGGTGAGAATATTGAGGAAGGGTTGACTTGCTTAACATCATAGTGGATGTGCTTAGGCAAGTGCTGTGTGGCTGATATGAGAAATGTGTAGTCCCGTGACATACCGCTCCTATGTTTTAGTGGATTGTTTTTATTGCCATATTAAGATCATATTTAAGTCCAGAATTTTTGGTAATCTGATGGAGCCTCTCTTTTTGCAGTAAGTAATTCACGGTCTAGGAGTACCACGAAGCTGCCCAAAAATGATGATGAAGAAGATTTGTGGGGTTCCATTGCTGCTCCTGCTCCTGTAGCAACACCAATGCCAAACAACCTGGGAACTCAGAGAGCAAATGAGGACGACGACCTTTGGGCAGCTATTGCTGCTCCCCCACCCACGACAACAGCAAGACCCTTGTCGGTGGGCAAAGGCAGGGGTCGGGGAGCCAGACCTGCTGCTCAGAAACTGGGTGCACAAAGGATCAATCGGACATCTGGGATGTAGATGTGCAAAACCGAGTCAAGAAGCAGCAGTGATGCAAGATGCAGTTGCTTGAATTTAGTACTCCCATCGATTCTGTTTCTTCCTGATACGCTGCTGCTGGGAATAGTCTTCATCAAAACTTGAAATTAATACATAGTAAATCTGATGTAAGGATGAAAATGTATTTGAACTTTTGGCCTTTGATTTGTATTTTTTGTACCTCTTTTTTTTTTTGGGCAGGGAAGGGAGAATAAGAATTGAGATGTATTGGTTAGGAACTTCTGGCGTTTCTTTTGTTTGCTGTTCAATTGTTATTGCTTTCTGATGACCCTTCTCCTGCAAATCCTCTATGGTTTCATCTGGATGCTTCTGTGTATGGTTTAATTGCAGCTTGGCATCAGCTACTGCTTTGTTGTAAAAAGAGTGGTTTCTGCGCCCAGCAGACCATGAAAAGAAACTTTCATTCGAGAGAAATTTTCCATAGACGTAAGATTGAGGGTTTAGTACGTCCACCACCATGATAGTTCTTGTCTGTTGTAGGAACGTCAAGATAGTAAGCCCAACTTGGATTATAATTGGTGTCAAAAGCCATGGACTTTCCTTCTTTCCAGACCTAAAATATGAGGAAAAGCAGGATCCTTCGTTTAGTTTAGAAGAGGAAAGAGGAAATAATCAGTTGAGGGTAAAATTACCCGCATCGTGCTCAGTTTGGAGGAGCTCGTTCTTAACGGACTGTGAGCCGCTGCTTTCTTGGGTGCTAGAATGCTACTATACCAATGTGCATGCTCAGTTTGCCTAATTCATTTTAATTTGACTTGTAATTTTTTGAATCTGCCCAACTAAATGATAAAATGTCTGTAATCTTAGACCATATTAGGCCCAATGAATTAATAATACATAAAACCAATTAGATGAACAGTTCCGCAATCACGCCGTATCAAATTATGATGCCAACTTAAACATTTAAAGTGCTTGTTTCTCAATATCATCAAAATACATCAGGCAACATCTTCTTTTCTAGGAAGACCCTTCAAAACTGAATGCCTGACAGTTCAAAATCCCCAAGCATATTAAATTAAGGGGATGACAATATAAATATGGTAAGCTAAGAGCTTGGCCAATAAATATGAGGCATAGCAATAAACACAAACTGTCAAAATGTACAAATTGTACTCTTCTCATTCTCCCTTTTCCTATTGAATTCTTGTAGAAATGTGTTGCAAAATGATTGGATTCTCTACTATACACAGACCGGCGTAAGTGCACAAATTATTGGTCTATTAGTCATGAAGGTTAATTTTGACATGTGCACATGCGGCTTTCATACTTGCATTAGGTGCTGAGCAACTGGAACAAATGCATACGACCATCCTTTATGTGCACAACATGCGCGGAGATATTGTTTCAAATAAACTCACGCATCTTATGCACCTATTAGGTGCTAAACTCAATTATCCAACTCTTACGATCTCATAAGACCTATAATTATCTTTAATAATTTATTGAATTATTGTAATGTAAAGTTAATACATCAAAATTAGTTATCATATTTCACATTCCTCCCCTTCTTATGGGAATTTTGCTATCAAAATTCACACAAAGTTGTTAAGAAATAAATGTTGATACTACTTTCAAATCTCATCTTCATGCTCTTATATACCTTTTTCAAAAAAATAGTTTCTCCAAAACATTTTAAACAAAAGAATAATTTTTGTGTGGAACATTTGATGTACACATCCTAAAATCTATAAGGGTTCTTTAATATATGTAAAATTTGCATTAATTTTCATTGCCTCATGCTTA
>JAOVVI020004101.1:0-18104 GCA_028571085.2 Nepenthes alata | reverse complement strand
ATGTAAACGTTACTTCACATTAACTTGGAGCTTATAGGTTTAACCCATAGAAATTAGTGGCTCAAGGGTGACCCGTAGCTCGACTTTGCCTAAGGCATGCCTGTGGCATAGGCAAATGGCTCGTGCCCCGCACTCCAAGACACTTCAAACAGACTCGGGCTTGCTATTTAACCTTAAAATTTAACACAAATTAGTCCATGGAAGAACATGATCATCTGAGTTTGGTGTACTGGTGCAACATTAATGGTGAATGCGAAAAGGATGAATGCCTCTTGGACAGGTGAATATAAATTCTAAAAAATCGGGTTCATCTTATTTTTGAAGGAATGAATGTGTTTAAATAAAAAATAAAAATAACAAAATTTACAGTTATTAATAAAACAACTTCTAATCCATAATTTTGTAAACAAGCTTAGATATTAATTTGGGTAATTTGAATATAACAAGTATCTCAAATTTTATTTTATTTTTGTTTTAATTATTTAAAAAAAGCATTTGAATTTTACTTTTATTTTTTAGACAGACATAAGTTACTGTAAATATAAAATTTACTTATAGTCTATTTAAATACTTAAATTATGGAATCAAAGTTAAGTTACTTAATACAAATATCTCCTCCAATTATTTTACCTAAAGTTGTTATTTTAAACATTTAATTGTCATCTATTTTATTTAATTTTTAGTTTGGTGTCATCAATTTAGCATAAAAAAATTCTAACAATGTGTGAGGTTGATAGAATTTGGTATTAACTTCACCGAAATCTGATATCAAAATATGTCTAATTTGATTAGGGTAATGTTAATTTGTAAATTGATATTTTAATAAATGTTGGTTGAAATTAATTCAAATTCATAGAAAGAATAAAGTCAAAATTTAAATTTGATGAAATGTTTTTGACAATTTTGCCCAAGTTGAAAAAAGTTGATCATCGTGTTGAAAAGACTAGACGTTTGACGTGAGTGCATACGTGCTTTGATGGCGTTGAGGTTGATGAATGAACACGTTTGCGTGGTCGCCCGCCTGTTCGTCAGCGTTGATTTAACAAACTAGCGGTGTCAGACGGGACGGTCTGATCGGTCGTGTATTTCGGCTTATATATTAACGACGCCCTGCGATAATCTGCTCATGAGCATAATTCCTCGACGCGCGCTGGGGATAATGGCGGAGGAGATTAGTAGGGCGAGCGTTAGAGCAGATGTTGGAGCAGAAGCGGCGACAGCCGCCGCCACCACTACCAAGAAATCGAAGTCACGATGGATGTGGCCGTCTGTTCTCCGTTGGATCCCTACCTCCACCGAGCACATCATCGCCTCCGAACAACGTCTGCTTTCTCTTGTCAGGTAAATCTCTCCTTAATATACTCCCTCTCTCTCTCTCTCTCTCTCTCTCCCTGTGCTCATTTGGGCTAAATTTATCGATTTGCAATCGTATGGATTATAGCGGGATGCGTTCCTCGATTCGCAAATTTTGTGGGACTTGTGTTAAAAAGGTTACGGTTGTTAGCAAACAAACATGTGCTTTTGAATGCGGGTGAATAATTGATGTTTTGGGTGCTGCCATGGCTAGAGAAAAAGTACCGAGTGGTTCTAATAGGTGTTTAGACTTAAAGAAAGGATGGAAAGCCTTTGGGGGCAATTATTTTCTCTCACATTGGGGATGATTATGAAATTGCAAATGAGATATTCTGGTCGTTGCATACGATTGCTGTTGGATCAAAATTTGGTAAATGTATAATATTAATGCTGATGTTCGATTGTGATAACCCCAAGTGTTCATTGATGTTTTCATTTGCGGTTGACTTTTTCCAATCCCATAGCTAAATGCTTAGAAGATTTGGAAATATGATGTCAGCCACGGCTGTGACTTAGGTTCTGCTTTCTGTGCCGTGTTGGTATTGATACATGCGTTAAATTTCAGAACTCCTTATGTGCAAGAGCAAGTAAATATAGGATCTGGGCCTCCAGGTTCTAAGATCAAGTGGTTCCGATCTACTAGCAATGATCCAAGGTTTATAAACACGCTTACCTTCTCGAGCAAAGTTGGTTCCCCCACTCTAGTGATGGTTCATGGATACGGTGCATCTCAAGGATTCTTCTTCAGGAATTTTGATGCGCTTGTCAGTCATTTTAGGGTCATAGCAATTGATCAGCTTGGGTAAGTTCATTTTCTTCTGGTAATACTTTATTTCCCTATTCCATGCAATTCTGACTAAGTTGTTGAGTGTGCTTCCTTTGTCATACTTTTCTAATGAGAAACAAGATGGAGAATCACTCAATGTAACATCTTTGGAAAAAGGCCAAGAAACAAATGAAGATACACAACAATAATGTAGCCGTAATTAGTTATTTGTAGATCTCTTTCTTTGCCTTATGCTCCTAAGGACTTACGAGCTATTGCATTGGTTACTCATCCTGATATTATATAGTATAGTGGTGATACCAGATCAATTCACAAATCATTCTTTTGTGACTGAAGAGAGTAAAGGAAATTGATATTAATGGTATATGTAACATATACGTACATACGAATACATATAAATAAATACATATACATATATATACACACATATACTTATGCGCACGCGCGCGCACACACACACATATATATTATGTATATGTATATATTGATATATTCCATCAGTATATAATTGGTTGTGGTGGTGTCTTTTTATCTTTCCGCTCTTCCTCTGAAAACCTATGGCTATTGGATTTATTATTCAACCTAGCATCCTTCCAATGATATTTTGTGGTAAAATGGTAGTTGGTAGTTATTGAATGACCTAGTTAGCCTCTGCATGTTTTGAGGACCTCTTAGTGTAAAAGCATATTCGTGTGCTCAGCTTAAGTTGTTGGTTGAGTTGCTTACTTGACATTGTAATAAAAACCTCTTTGACCAATTGCCCTAGAGTTTGAATTTTGGAAACCCATGCTTTTCAAAGTTTTATATGTTAGCACATGGTAGAATAGCTCAAACTTGTACAAAAGGAATTCCTGTGAGGGGGCTAGAACATAGTTTTAAAATGAGATGTTGCGGTCACATTGTAGTGGTTGTGGCTGATTCTTAGGCATATCATAACGGCTCTGGCTGTTGCAACTGTGAATGGTAAGCAAATGTTATAAAATGATCCTAAGGTGTATATATATATATATATGTATGTGTGTGTGTGTAAGAATGAAGTAATATATAGCAATTCTATGACATTTAAGGAACTGTAGTAATATTTTTTTAAGGATTGAAATATGTATTATTAAGAATTGATTTTCAAATATTTGTAATTAAATTTAAATTTTTTGATAGATTAACTTTTTTAATTATATGTTAATCTGTTATGCATGAATTTGTTAGACATATATTGTTATAAATAGTAAAAAAATCATATGCCATGCAAGTATATCACTAACATTAGACATAACGTAATTGTATCTGAAAAATATTCATGATAAATCAAAGAAATTTCAAATAATAGAAGGAAATTTATTTATGGTAAACAGGTGATCATTAGTGATTGGTTTGATAAGTAAATGAGAAGGCATGTGGGAGAAGAAGAGAGGATTGGGTGATCTACTGATCAAGCCTAACAATTTAAATAGAGGGAGAACTAGACATATTAGTTTGTCTCAGTCTGTCTTAGCCAGCATGTATGTGATATCAGTTGTCTTAGCCGATACAATTGAGAACAAATATAGAGCTTGAATCAGTATAAATATGATGATAGCCTGGATGGAGAGTTCATCTACAAGTTACATTTCATGCAACCGCCAATTAGCCAAGCACAATCAATCAATTTCTACGAAAGACATCATAATCATACAATAATAATTCAATTGATGAAGATATTAACTAACGGAACATCCGAAGATTTATCACATAATGGACTCCAATCAGCCCAAGTGAATCCTGTAGTGACTCATAGGTCGCCGAAGATGATATCCTGTCAAGTCCTAAATTCCAAGAGCAGTCAAAGATTCATCACGATTCTTCACAAAAAAAAAAAAACCCGTCAAATTAGCCTTCCAGTTGACTTATAGTCTAAGAAACCCTAACAGCACATAATTAACCAATTACCCTTAAGGAAGGTTAATTGTCAATCTTAACCTTTCATAATCAAATGAAGACTTACTGACAAATGTGAAACAGGCCCTCATACATCTTGGTATCCGGCCCTCTAATGCCTTTCCCTAGTCCAGCTGCAATTTGGGTACTGCTCTAGGGACTTGGGTCCACATCATACTATCATGTCAGTAGGACAAAATTCAATACATGTCGGCCAATATGGTTCCTGTTGGCCAATATTTAGCACTATGGGATGGAGTATGAAATATATAATTGGGCTTTTTCTTTACAACTTAAGCTTTTTAGGATTAGTAGTTCCTTGACATGATCTGTTTTTGTTAGTTGCTGCCAAATATGAATTTATTCGAGCAACTCTGGATCTGGTTGTCTTTATTTATGTGGACCTTTCTTCACAATATTCAGTGAGCATCGTTGCATTGTACATATATCTAATTATGAGACCAATATCATGACATGCTTTTGATCCTAAGTCTTATGAACCAGGTTGCGACTTTATTATCCTTGCAGTCTATATTGATCCCAAAATGCAATTAAGAAATACAAAAATGAAGTTAATTTAATTGAATTTCTACAAAAGTTATTGCAACCACAAAAAAAAAAAAAAATTGTGGTTGGGAGAAGCTGAAGGGATATGCTATTAAAATTGCATTTAACTGAACCTATATGTGCCTGTGGAACTTTTGCATAGTTATTACTTTATTCCTGCTTACAATATTGAGGTTATTTTTATTTCTTTTGTTGAAAATGAATCTATAGTTGGCAAATACTTTTCATTCTATTTGGAATTGGAGGAAAACCTGAGATTCTCGTTAATGTGGGGTTCACTTCAGTAGGTATATTCCATTGTTTGAATAAGGTTTGCAAGAAAAAAAAAAAAAGCTTGAACAAGATAACTGAGATGTGACATCCAATAACTGATTCATATGAAGCACAGATTTAGTGTGATATAAGTAGTTACTTTGAAAGCAAAAGAATAAACACGAGTAGTTTATTAAGTACATTGAGGTCTGCTCCTATCTTTATATGTGTATCTTTGTTTATAAAATATTTTTACCGTCTGGTTAGAACTGCACTATTGCAAACTGACCTTTCCTCCTTTTAAGCAGTAGGAAGTCATGCCTTTAAAGCTGCGTTTTGGTAAGATTAACTGATATTCTGAAACTTTAATTGCTATCTTACAGTTGGGGTGGATCAAGCAGGCCTGACTTCACATGCAAAAGCACGGAAGGTTAGCTGTGCTTTAATTGATTATTGCATTTTCTTTTCAATTGGTAAGAGAACTTGCAAATGCCAATAGACCTCGGTCTATCTTATGAAAGAACGAACATTGTACCAATATCAATCATTCTAAATCCACTGGAGCACTTTAATTGATTACTATTATTACTACAAAAACAATTATTAGTTGATGAATTTTTTTGTTACTTGTAACACTGTTTTTCAATATCACAATTCAAAAGGATTGACTCTTGTAAGAGTTGACTGCATTCGTCTCTTTTTGGGGTATATGTCTAGAATGCTTGTTTTGATTCCTCTGTTTTTATGAGTCCTACCGATTTTGTATTGACATTGTTACCTAGGGGTAAGAGTATGGGATTGGGACTGTGAATGATGGACTGTGATTTAGTTGAATGCCCATGCTGAGGGTTTATAAACACTATTTTATAATTAAGGTAATCCACGCCAAGTATGGGATTGAGATTGCTAATTGCAGATATTTCTCTTCGGGTAATCATTTAAATAATTAAGGTAAAAGGATTTTTCATTTTCAATTTTTTTCTTGGAAGAAAAGGTATAAATATGAAATTGTTTTTGCCATTTGGATTAGAGAATTTATGGAGGAAATTGGTCAATGCGCTGGGGTATGTTTGTATGTGATGTTGAGTGCACTGAATGGTCATAGTAGGATTTACTGCAACTTGATCTTTCAAATGACATTTTTCTTTTGTGTTGATTTCTAGCAATCAATGCTGCAGGTAACTGTCCATGACTGCCTAGAGGGCAGTTACATTTTCAGAAGCCTGTTTTTATTCTGCATTGGAAGAGGAAAAAAATCGAATGTTCATTCCTGTTATCCTCGAGAAGAAAAAGGAAAATATTTCAGCATTTTATTTAAATTCCTATACTTTATTTGATACGAGTAATCTCTTTCTAATCACTCCCAGAGTTTTTCCCCAATTCTGATCATCCTGGCTATGGCTGGTTGCTATTTCATCAATTTTAAATCAGAGCAATAGAACGCAGCCAGATTAGCGATAGTGACAAAAACTCCAAACTTCAGTTAAGAGTTTGATAATTGTCACAGAACATTTAAACTGTTTTCATCATAATCCTTTGCAAGATCTTCAATCTTCTGATCCAACAGAAATTGAACTGATGACTTGAATAACTCATTTGTAATTGCATAAATGATCCCTATTGCCATAGTTGACAAGGCCATTGTGAGAGAAAATATGCCGACTTGAATAACTCATCTTAAATTTACTCGATGTTAATTGATTCCTAAATATGCCAACCTTAATAAATCATCAACCTTTAATTACTAAAAGATGAAACATAAAAAGCAGTACAGCTTCATAGTCACATCACTTGATCTGTCATCAATTGATTTACATCAAGATGGTGAAATTACAAAGCTATGTATGAAAAATAACATGTACTAAATGAAAGATTCAAGCTTGCATTGACATTAATGGATTTCAAGGAATAATGATCTCTACTTTATGTTACTACCTAAAGATCTAGTCTTCAAAGAATTTAATCAAACACAACACAACTTAAACTATAAACAACTTGGAATCTGAACCATGAAGGTAACATTACACTTGCTCAATTTTTAAAGCATAAAAAACAAACAGGTTTCTGAATTTCAAGACAGCAAACAGAAAGCATGAGACTTCTTTGACTTTGGATAAAAAACTGAGTTTTTACTTGCTGATATTGAATAGAAAGCATACATCAACTTCAGTACCAACTTCCTACAATGGAAAAACAAGAAAACAAGACCAAACTACAGCATATTTGCAAGAATTCCATAGCTGCAGCGGCACATCAGGTACAGTACCAGAAATTTCAGCAATTTTAGCACTTCAGGATCAAAAAAAGGACTTCTACAGTACTCAAAGATAGCATTCTAAACTGTAGTAAAATTGCTAGAAACAGCGGTTACAAAAAATTGTAATTTTCCTACTACGACTCATTGTAAAATCTGTCCTAAGCTGGTGTGATTGAAGCAACCATGAGGCAGCCTCCTTTTCCCCTGTTTTGGCCTCCTTTTGCGTGCCTAACTCTTCCTTCTTTATGTAGGGAGAGTTAGGTTTGACGTCTGCACTTACCTTATTTGTTTTCCCCCTCCAATTATCTTTGCTTTCTTTCCTTTTTATCCTTGCATTACTAGGATGATCTGCTTTCCTTCTTTTCTCCATGGCTGATTTTTCTTCTTTGTTTTTGCTGATTATTTCCCTTATTGTGGCTGCCATGTTGTCTTCTTTAAGGCTAACTTCTTGTTGCCTCGATAGCTTTCCTTATTTTGCTTGAAAGACTTGCTTGCCTTCTTTTTCTTCTTCATCAAACATTGGTTTCCATTTTCTTTACTTGGTTTGTTGTGAATCTGGTTCTTGTTGATGGATCAGTATTAGGTGAGTCAACAACTTAGGCAAATAGTGATAATTATTGAGGAATAACATTAAATAGATAGGGAATAAATATATTTATTTATGTATCATATATTGTAGAAAATGAGCCTGTCAGATGAGACTCCCCAGTTGTGAAATCTGTTCCTTTTACACCGAAGTGCACTTCACTCAAATGTCAAGTTGGATGGTGTTGTTGGGTGAACCTGTGACTTGCCATGATGGAACATAGAAGGAAATGAGCAAAGCTTTATTTCTAAATGTAATCCATGGATTTAAATAACTGCCATTTGAGTACTTGACATAATCACTGCCACATAATGGACATTTATCTATCATTTCATCACAGGAGTTCTACAACAGTGCTCACATTTCTGTGGTGAAATGGCCTCAACTACATTACATGACAATTACAGCAAACCCTTTTAACAGGAAAAAACAATGTTGTCCCATCTGCCTGTATGTGCATGAGTTTGTGCATGTTAATGCTTGTGCATGTGCGTGCGTATGAGAGAGAGAAAGAGAGTGAGAGAGAAGTGCACCAAGTTGACAACTCTGAATTATCAAACAAATAGAATGGAGTGATAACTGGATGGATCAAGGGTAATTAGATGTGATCTGATCTAGGTTTCTTAACTCGTGTCACACCTAGATATGGAAATCGAACTTTTCTTAACTTCATCATAGACAGCAAGTAGTAGATCCCAGTGATGAATTTGTTTCTTTTATACCAAGGTTCACTTCCCTTAATATCAAGCTGCAGTATGCTGTTGAGTGAACCTGCGATTTACGTTAATTGTGGATATCTCATGCATTGGCTGTTATTTGGATTATCTGGAGAGAACAAAATGATTTTGTTTTTGAGAACAAGGAGGAGATGTTGAATTATCATTTCTGTGGTTCAGAGTATTATATTTTTGAAGCAAAGAACAACTTCCCTTATCTTCATCTTCTGTTAGATTTTATGTATGATTTGAATTGTTGATGCTATTTCTTTTTATTTCATTACTCTATTTGCATTTCAGATGCTGCCTTGGCTAGGATGTTTGAAAAGTTAGGAGTCTGTTATCTTGTATTTTTCTGTCCAGCTCTTGTGCAATGCAGTTTGATGACATTTGGTTCTTATATGTTACATATTCTACTCTATAGTTTACTAACTACAGCAATTCTGGCAGATTACAATGCTTAGTTTGACTGGGTTTTGATAATGCAGAAACAGAGGCATGGTTCATTGACTCTTTTGAGGCTTGGCGGAAAGCCAAAAACCTGAGTAATTTTATACTGCTTGGGCACTCATTTGGAGGATATGTTGCCGCAAAGTATGCTCTCAAAGTGAGTGCTTTACTTATTTAAAGTTTAAATTTGTGAATGTTTGGGGATTTATCTATTGCATTGATGCCAATTTCCTTTTCTGTTATATAGCATCCTGAACATGTAAAGCACTTGATTTTAGTGGGACCTGCGGGATTTACTGCAGACGTGGATATGTCAGAGCGCCTTATGCAATTTAGAGCAACATGGAAAGGAGCCATCCTGAACCATCTTTGGGAATCCAATTTTACTCCTCAAAAGCTCGTGAGGTAAGTTCTTTATGCTTTCTGATGCATTCGTTTTAGCAGCAGTGTGGGCTAAGCCCCAGGTTCAATTCATTATCTGAAGTAGAAGCTTTTTTCTTCAGTTCCTTTCTTTATATATTGCATGTGTATTGTTCCTGAGTACCTGTGAATAATCTGTTTCAGGTTTGTTTTAGGAGGCAAGGTGAGAAAAATGGAAAATTATTTTATGGTACTTTTTAAAAACATTTATGGGGAGGGTTTTTTTTAAACATATTACGAGAAGGAAGTGCTTTCTGACAGTTAGGAGAGAGAGGGGCGTTTTGGGGGGGGGGGAGAACCCATGGTGGTGGTGGAGAGGGGGAGGCACTGGATTTTTATTGATTAAAATTGTAGAAAAAAATACATCTAATAAAAAAAATTAGTATTACTCTTTCATGTTCACCCTCCACCTTGATTTCCCTGTGCTCAATTTGCAATATTGTTCTTCATCCAATGTTTAATAATTTTCTATATTGATATTCCTATATGTTTGATTTTTCTAGTTTGTTTTACTTCTAACTAAACCAAAGTTTTTTGTATAAATTCTTCATTCCTTAAAAATTTTTCTACTTCTAATTTTGAAAAAAGAAAATATTGCTTTAAAACCAAAGTTTAAGGTGTTTATTTATGATTTTAAAGACTAATTTTGAAAGAAAAATATATTATCTAGATCTTTTATCAAAAGTATTTTTATGGCATTTCTGAAATTTTAGGCTGAAACTTATTAAAAAAGATACAACGTATGATAAAAAATCTTAGTCATCCTCTTTAGATATGAAATTGAAATCAGAAGGTTGAGGTGAATTTAGACCAATTTTTGTGTAAGTATAATTTCATGTTCACCCTCCACCTCATGCAACATAACTCTAATATTTTTTTAGATGCATGTTATTTCAATTTTAATCAAATTCAGATGAATTTGCTGTTATACTTTAGTAAATTCATATCAAATTCACAAATCACCCCTCCCTCCCCACGAGTTCTCTCCTCTCTATCCTACATGTCAAGAAACACCCCTTCTCTTAATATGTTTCAAACACATACCCTCCACATAAATAGTTTTAAAAAATGAACCATTAAAAAACCCAAGGAAAACATACATTTTCATCTCTCCATTAACTTTTTCCAAGCTCCCAGGGAAATTTTCTAAAAATACTGACCTCTGTGATAACTCTTGGAGTTAATGGTGATCTTCAGTTGTGACTCCAGTAGGTTCCCTTGGGGAAATTATTCCACTGGCATTCCTCTCTAGACTGGCTCTCTTGTGCATATTTACACCTGTGGTTTGCATATTGTTACTTAGGTTTTGAGCTCTTTAGTCTGGCTGTGCTCTGCATTACTTTGCATGGTTTTGAGGAAATTATGATGTGCTGCATGAGCCGCATTTCATTGCTTGAAAATGTTTCATCCCGAGTGTGTGAACTTTTTATAAAAAATGTCCAAATGCCTCCAGTTAAACATACATTACCTATTCATCTTGTGATCATGATGATGCGGTTGTGCAGAGGTTTAGGCCCATGGGGTCCAAATCTAGTTCACCGTTACACAAGTGCAAGATTTGGAGTATATTCAACTGGGGATACGTTGAATGAAGAGGAGTCGCGATTGTTAACAGGTACTCCCAAATGAGTCCTCTCTATTGAACATGGACCATTCTATATCTCTGACTTTTGCTGCTTCGATTCAGACTACATATACCACACACTTGCAGCCAAAGCTAGTGGAGAGCTGTGCCTAAAATATATTTTTTCATTTGGAGCATTTGCTCGGAAGCCACTTCTGCACTGGTTGGTCACTCCTACTTGGTTTCTTTTCTTTACTTCATCTTTCCTTGCAGATTTGTTAAGCCACCAGTTGATTTCTACTGATGAGAACTATATTGATCACCATAACAGCATTATCTTTTTGATTGGGTGGAGAATGAACTGTTATATTGCAGAATCAAAGTGAGGGCTTACATATTTACCTGAAAAGGTAAAGGTCTTTAGAATTCTAGGAGCCTGTAGTGAAACAGGTTATAGTATCACAAATCAGCTGATACATACCATACCAGGCAATGTGCTTGGACTTTTAGCTTTCCAATGCAATATTTTATGCTGATTTTAGCAGCAATACCAAATCGCAATGCATTCGAGATGTTAGTTACATTGGCTGATACAGTCCAATACGAACCAATGCAAGCCCATGAAGATCCAAACGTGTTTGTTATTGATTAATTTGATAATTCAGTAAATGTTTTTAACATATTTGTAATGTTATTACTTACCCCAAAAAATATATATATATATATTTGTAATGTTATATATTTGTAAGACCCAAGATTTTTATTATTTATAATAATATGTATGTGACATATTCATGAATAATAAATTGACATATAAATAAAATATTTGACTCGTGATTTAGAATTCAAATAAAAATACTTGAATATTAATTTGTAATAATACATATTTCAAATTATTAAAAAAAAAACCTAGATATCTTAGAATTGTCTTCATTTAGTAGATTCTGTACTTCTACACCTTCTGTCCAATTTTCTTATCTTTGCTATCCAATCATAGTTGTGATCATTGCAGTCATTAAACTATGCCAGTGACAGTGGCATTGTCACCTTGAGACCACAACGTCATGATATTGTGATTAAAATCTATGATACATGTTCTATTACATGCATCCTAACTATACTATGACACCCTTAATGGTATTGCGAGGTATACAATATACAACAAAAAAATATTAGTTTTAATTGTTGATAATGACATTCTTATCTTCCATGAAAGCAGCTGCATTCGAGACTAGCCACGGTCAATGAAGACATTTGCAGAATTTCCATCAGAACTTTGCAGTGACTCTTGATCACAATTTCCTGAATGCCCTGTTGAAGCTCAAGCACTCACTGCCACTTCTGATTCCGCACTGCACCTGCAATATGCCAAAAACAGCAGCTGCTCCAAAACATGCAGACCATCCCTGTATAAACCCCCATCTCCCTGTGCCACAGTAAAAATCTTCTGTATTATTTGGCACATCTAAGGTGCATCATAACGTATGAGGCTCCAATCTTAGGGTCCCGGAGGGGGGTATGATATTTGCATCCTTATCCTTGCATGTCTGCATCATAAAATTCATCTCTATCTACCCTCTTCCTATGTGCATGTTGATTCAAATGTTGATTGATACCTTAGAATTCTGCTTCCTGATAGAAGTTGACACAATATTGGACAATTGTATAGAACCACAGCCATATCAGCCAAGATATTGGTCCTTTGACTGATAAGCCGATTCAAACTGGTATTTATCTACAAACAAGGAAGCTGTATGGGTACGCTATTAATTAATTTATTAGTTTGTTAAATATTTTCTATACATAATACAAATGTGAGATATTCATGCAAAAAGATTAACAAATAAATAAAAGATTTATCAAAGTCAAATAATTTATAAGAAACTTCAAAATAACAATTCTCGATATTGCATATTCTCATTATTAATAAAATATTGATTATTTTTTTTTAGATGTCTTATAATTAGTCTACTATTCAATTTTTTGCACTTCCATGCCTTAGGTAATTCTATAGTATTTACTAAGTATTCGTGGTAGTGATCACCACAACCGTATGGTATGATTGCAATGGCCTACAACTGGGAGATTCCACCATCCTGCATGGTGGCAACATCAGTTGCTAGGCCCTGTACTGTTGCTCCCAACTTGCCCATCATCTCTACTATCATCCCCTTGAGTGTTGCTAGGTCAATAGTTTCGTCATAGTAGATTCCACCATCTCCACCAACATATATAGAGCTTTAAAACTCTTTCTGAAGGCTGAAAGTCCTTCCCTAGGCCCCTGACATCTCTTAGGGATTCCTTTACATGAGAAATCATATCATAAACTTGAGAGAAAGAATCCTTGGACGGTACTTCCCTTCTTTTGAGTAGTAGTCACTGTTTACCCTCTATGGTGCTTGCCATGTTGGTGATGTCACCTCCAACATAAACCTCTCGATGAAGACCTTAGCTAGCTACCACATAGCATTGGTCTTATCTACCTTTTGTAGCTCTGCTCATAACCCCGACTCTAATGCCAATTGTTATGGGATGACACTTCTCTTATGTCACCCATGCTTGTCCAACAAATCACGTGGGATTTGGACAAGTTTGTATTTTTTTCAATGTTCTCACTAAAGTGTGTAAAGACAAAATATTTTGGAAAAATATATACTTCACTATAATAAATTTTTAGTAGACTCCAAGCAAATCTAAACTATGCTTACACTCAGCCCCTCCACTACGGATGGCTAGTATCCATTCTAGAATGTATTGTACAATTCCCTTATTGGAGTGTTCTAGTACTACTATTTCGCTCCATAAAAAAACATTATAGAATGAAATATGTTTCTCCCCTTTTCATAATACATTAGACCATCCTAGTTCTTAATTTGGGTTCTTAGGAAGAGGATCACATTGACCCTTGTGAACAACTTGAAACACTATCTCCCTTTAATCCAAATCATAGAATATTCCTTACTCTAAATAAGTTGCCCATGGTATTGTCTTCTGCCTGCGTGGCATATAACCTCTATGCTTCTTGGCAGCCGGTAAAAGGAGGCTCACTAGGGAAGAGAAAGGAATAGGGAAACTTTTAGGGAATTGGGTGGCATAAGGCGAAGACCTGCAAGTGGGGCTTGATGCCAGCTGGGGGGAGAGGAAAGTTGCAGTGACACAAAGTGGGAGAAGGGAAAATTGAAAGGGGTGGTGGGTGGGGATTTCAGTTCTTTATACAACCAAACCGAGCTAAGCTTTTTCCCATTATGTGAGGTCGCTAAATAAATCCTTCCCCCCCCCCCCCCAACCCACATTAAGCGAAATGTGCCCAAAGTATTTTTTTTTTTTTCCTACATTCATTACTGAAACAAAACTCTCAAAATAAATTAAAGAAAAGGTTCTAACATGTCAGTGGAAGGGTGTATATTGTCAAGAGTGATAAATCTAGCTATGACATTAGAAAATTTTAAAATATGTAGTGTTAATATGAAGAGACAATATTTTGTGTTGAAAAAAGGCTGAAAATTAAATGAGAAAAGCCCATGAAATTTGTATCTGAATTTGAACTGATTCGCTTCACTTGAAAGAAGCACAGCCATTCCATAGATTTTACTTCTGGAAAGAAAGTACGTAGACATAGTGAAACCATCTACTTCCAAAAAACAGCCATGTTGAGCCCTTTCTGTCTTTTTTTTTTAATTTACATAGCTAATAATTAGCAAATGAGAGGGGTGAGAGGAACACAAATCCGTAGGAATCAAATGTAAATTGTGTTATCCTTACACCTCCTCTCTTTGTTTATTCAATGATGCTAGTTTTTGCTATTTGGAATAAGTGATTTTGTTTACGATTTAATAGCTTTTCCTATTCCAAAGGCTTGAAGAAACAACAAATTTGAAGATACCTTCCAGTTACATGGCCTGCTAGTGAATATACTTTCTTTCTAATGCAGTGCGTCTGAATGGAAAGTGCCTACCACATTTATATATGGTTTCGAAGACTGGATGAGCTACCAAGGGGCCCAAGAAGCTCGCAAGAATATGAAAGTCCCATGTGAAATAGTTCGGGTTCCTCAGGTCTCTCCCTCTCTCTCTATCCCTGAGGGCGTGTTAGCATGCACGCTTACTCGTAAATGTACTTGGCTTGCTCTTTATAGGTAGGACAGATTGTGCATGCAGCATAATGATTTGAAAGAGTTGTTTATGTTGCAGGCTGGACATTTTGTATTCATAGACAATCCAAACGGGTTCCATTCGGCTGTATTTTATGCTTGCCGCAGATTTGTTTCGGCAGATCCTGATAATGAACCACTGCCTGAAGGCCTGACGTCTGCTTAAGCAAAGTTACATGTCGTAATTTCATTCTTCTCATGTGTGCAAATATGTATATCACCATTCAAGCTTTAGCTTACTTGCATCACTCAGCAAATATTTCATTGTAGCCCTTGTCCTCTCCATGGGGTTTTTGTTACTGGTATTATGGAAATATTGATCTGCACAATTCACAGTGAAAAAGAAATATAAGGGCATTAATTTTTGTTGTTTATAATCATTGATGAAGAAGTTAAATGATTTCAACTGTTCTATGCCCAATGTACTCTCTGTCTACATCTCTCTCTCTCTCTCTCTCTCTCTCTTGATAGACAACATATTGTAGTTTTAAAACGAATGAAATGATTTTGTACCCATTCAAACGGTAATGGTTCCAGACTAGTCTCTGATAAAAGATTTCTCCACTGGACTAGTGCTTTTACCTAGTGTTGAAATTACTCTCTTCCTTTATTCTGGATGATGCGTGTTAAAAATTGACTGCCTATGTTTTAGATGAATGATGTTATGGTTTTTCCTATGGAAATGTTCTCAAATCTATTTAATGGTTAATGTTAGAAGTTAGATGGATAAATTATAAATATTAAATTGAGTTATTTAAATAATTATTCAATGCCCGCTATTCTTATAGGCTGTTAAATGAATAGGAAAGTCTCTCCTATTGGAGGATCACGACACCCCCAAACCACTTTTTTTTTTTGATTTCTTTAAACCAATTGTTGGACAGCCTTGGGTATTTTCTATGGTCTGCTTCTGGCAGGATTTCGTGGACCATTTTGTGATAGAAATTAGGATCATGGTCTCTCTCAAATTCATGGGTCTCACAATTAGGAAGATTAGATCCTGCATATTTATGAGAGACGACTATGGTCCAATAATTTTCCTGTTTATCCCCTCCAAAATGGTACCGTGACACTTTCTATGCCACATGTGTGTCATTTGTCTAGCTATCTCATGTAACGTTCTCACCAATGTGTAAAAAAAAAGAGATTTTCTTCTTCTTTCTAACCGTAGTGTTTTTCTCTATGGAGGTGGGGGGGGGGGGAGCGATGGCTGCTCCACCTGGGGAGCCACCACTTCTTAGTCGTGGTTATGTATGTGCCTCCCTTGTCCTCCCCGTAGCTCTTCCTCTTCTACTGGTTCATTTTTTTCCTTATTTAATCGCACTTGGAAAACACCCTTGCCTTGATTCATGATTGCTCTCAAATGGAGGTCTTAGATTTGGATGGCTCTCTCATGGATTCTATCAAAAAGAGTATCTCCACCACTCAGAAGCTGGAAAGGTAATCGCCGCCCCTATTTCTTCCACTTCCTAGGGGCTGGTCTTTGCTTTGGCCTCAACTGATTCTTGATTATCCAAATGAAAAGAACATTGTCGGGTTGCCTGAATTGTTGTTTCTTTTGGATGCTTCTCCTCAAATCAGATTTTAACAATCGGTCCTGTGTGTCAGTGATTAAGGCTGGGTTAGATTACCAGTTTTCTCAACTGTCCTTCTATCCCCCCTGTGATCTGGGGGAGCAAATTGGTGCTAAGAAGAGGGTTAAACCTCTTGTTCGATATTATCGTTAAGAAGAAATTGGTCTTAGTCTTCCTACTTGTGGAGTCCACCCTAAAGAGACTAAGGTCCAAATTGGGATTGAAGGGGGACCTTGCTATTTTGAAGGACTTCTTTACCTTTGAAAATCAAGCTGATATGTTGAGTGTTACAAAATGTACCCTTGGTTTATCAGTGGGAAGCCCCCGACCCTTCAGGAATGGAAGCCGGGAATGATCCTCATCAAGAAGATTCACATACCTATTCCAGTGTGCGTCAGCTTCTACGACGCTCCTCTTGAATATCTCACACCCGAAGGCCTTAGCCATATCGCCAACTCGGTGGGTAAAACTTTCTCTGCTTGACATTGTTTCATTAGTTATCGACGCTGCTCCTATATCTGGTGAAGGCATTATCGTTGACCTAAATGCTGAATTCGAATGAAAACCTTCTCGGTATTCTGTTTGTCACAACAATAATTCCTATAAATTAACATCAAAAAGGTTTTTAGAACGATTAAGTAATTTTTTAACTTACTACTAATATCGGCTCTTCTCAGCTAGATTCATCAAAGAGGAACGTCGGTGGCTATCAAGCTATCCCTCCCATGATTCCGACTTCTAACCTCTTATTGTTTTCGGAGGAAGGTGTCCTGCATCCCGTTGATCCACCCGAGGCTCCCCTCCCAAAGTCCATCACTCCAGTTCATGGTGCTGGGTAAGATTATTGACAGTGAAATCGTTTCACCTATTTTAGCAGAATCCAATTTTAGGGCAGATAAAGTGACTGCCTAATCGTGCTCGGACAAATAATAAGCAACCTTTCCACATTGTAATAAAAGAAATCTTAGGGGTCTAAAAGAAATAAACAACTTGGTTAATCCAAAATTGTTAGTATGGGTTGGGTTAGATTTTCTTTTTCTTTTTTTTTTAAAATACTAATAGATTAATCAAGCCATTAATTATATTCAGTACAGATATTAAATTTATGACTTCAAGTGCCCACATAATATATGGTGGATAGATAAATCATAATTTAATATATATAATAAATTATTGCACAATGCCATAAGTGCATATCAAGTAATTAAGTGTATTAATTAAATTATAATTATTTATTTAAAAATAAATAATTAAAATATAAAGATCAAACATCTTAATCTCTATAAAAAATAAACCTCCCTCGAATTAGTCCCGTAACTATCAAATAAGCCTTACCCAAATCTTGAACTTGGGCTGGAGTTTTGGGCCCAAATTAAATGTGATTGGACCATTTCACTTAGCCTCTGCACCACGTAGCCCCATAGTATATATATAATAATAATAATAAAAAAATGACCCATTGTTACCATGCATAAAATAATGGAAGTGATTATTAAGTTAGGTCAAAATTGTTC
>JAOVVI020004100.1:0-18105 GCA_028571085.2 Nepenthes alata | reverse complement strand
CAATAAATAAAAACAGGGAGTAAAAGATTGGAGAGTGTTTCCCGTTTACTCCGGTGAGGTTTTTCTTTGTTATTCTCGGGTGAGTAGCGGATACTCCAACTCGGGGGTTTGTAACCCATTTTACATAGTAAATTTATTTGTAGACTATTTATCCCGTGGTTTTTCCTCTTCGGTTGGGAAGGGGTTTCCACGTAAAAAATGCCGTGCATCCTTTGTTCCTTGTTCCTACTAAATAGTGCCTGTCGATGACGGGGGGTTCGGATTTTTCGCTGCTACCGGATCTGGTGGATTCAGGTCTTCCGTCCCCAACAAAAATAGACCCTTATAATTTGCCTGCACCTTTTGAATGGATTACTTGTGATATGGACTCCGAAAAGATGTGCTCCGAGGCATACCATCTCCTTTCGAATAATTATGTAGAAGATGATGCGAACATGTTCCGGTTTAATTACTCGAAGGAGTTCCTTCAATGGGCGCTTCATCCGCCAGGTTATTTCGAGAGTTGGCACATTGGGGTTCGAGTGAAAACATCAAAGAAGTTGGTCGCTTTCATCTCGGGTGTCCCGGCTAGAATTCGGGTTCGTGATAACGTTTTTCTCATGGCAGAGATTAACTTTTTGTGTGTGCATAAGAAGCTTAGATCAAAGAGGCTTGCTCCGGTGATGATCAAAGAAGTCACCAGGAGGATTCATTTGGAGAATTTATGGCAAGCAGCTTTTACTGCTGGTGTCGTTATTCCAACCCCTGTTGCGACCTGTCAATATTGGCATAGATCTTTGAACCCGAAGAAGTTGATCGATGTCGGGTTTTCTCGGCTCGGGCCAAGAATGACTATGAGTCGAACTATAAAGCTTTACAAGTTACCCGACTCGACCATCACACCCGGGTTCAGAAATATGGAGCTCCGTGATGTTCCTGCAGTTACACGGCTTATTAGGGATTATTTGAGTCGATTTGTCGTCGCGCCCGACTTCGATGAAGATGACGTTGAGCATTGGTTACTTCCTAAAGAGAACGTGATCGATAGCTTCGTTGTTGAAAGTCCCGAGACTCACGAGATGACCGATTTCTGCAGCTTCTACTCGCTTCCTTCGACGATTCTCAGTAATCCGAATTACGAGACGATGAAGGTTGCTTATTCTTACTACAACGTTGCCACAAAGACGCCGTTGACTCAGTTGATGAACGATGCTCTTATCATAGCGAAGAAGAAAGACTACGATGTTTTCAATGCTTTAGATGTGATGGAAAATGAATCTTTCTTGAAGGAACTGAAATTCGGCCCCGGCGACGGCGAGCTTCACTACTATCTCTACAACCATCGTCTTCGGCATCCATTACAGCCATCGGAGCTCGGGCTTGTGCTCTTGTAGTTTCGCATTTCAAATGCCCAGATTGTGGAGCTACTCTTTCGACATTTTCAGCAATTTCTTCTCTCTTGTCAAGCCAAAAATGCTGTGCTTGTCGATTTAATGCATGCCTTGACAGCCATTGTCGCCACTTCTGTTAGCTGACTATTCAAAATTTTCCTGAAGAGTTCCTACTGAATGGGTTGAATGGCAAATTTCTCCCCCCTTTCAAAGCTTTGTTCTTGAATCTATGTAAAAATATTAATATTGATATTAATCGTGATTATATCGGCCTTTTGTGTACTTCGAAGAGTAGCTTACTAAGATCATCGGACTATAACAGCACTTTCGGAGGGAAGAGAGTTGGGCCATTCTCCTCGCGTTTGGGTTCGAAGCT
The DNA here is from genome assembly GCA_028571085.2 of Nepenthes alata. Taxonomy (NCBI): domain Eukaryota; kingdom Viridiplantae; phylum Streptophyta; class Magnoliopsida; order Caryophyllales; family Nepenthaceae; genus Nepenthes; species Nepenthes alata. The sequence goes on along the minus strand of JAOVVI020004100.1, from coordinate 16,359 downwards.
TATCCTAAGGTAACTGTGGGATGCCCCGAATGCTCTTGGATAATTGAACTCTCTCTTGGTTGAATGAACTCCCCTTCTCTAATGTACGATAAGGTATTTGTAAACTCCATTGAAGAGGTTTTAGGAGCGAGAACCTGTGACAAGTATTCTGCCTGGGTTTGCCGGCTACTGAGTACTAGCGGTAGCCAGTAATGTTAGTTGTTACTTTGTGGTGGCAAGGGAACCGTCGTTGGACATAGCCAGCATGAGTCTGGTTGCCTCTCGTTGGAATTGACTGAGCCGCTATAGAGCAACGGGGGGCAGATAAACAAAGAAAGCAATAAAGAGAATTGCAAAACCAGGACAGTCAACCACAATGCATAAATAAATGAAAACTTAACAAAATATCTTCTGTTTTATAAATCTTCCCCACAAGAAAAAATTCATTTGGGCAAAACCTATTAGTAGAAATACTTCTTACAAGATAGAATATAAAATTATATATAATAAATTAAAAAAAAAAAACCTGAGTTCGTTCCATATTCAAGCATAGCGGAGTTTTATGTGCTAGACTAATCATTTAAAAAAACAAATGCCAGATCAGGATCAGCTTTCAATCGTATAAAACCGAAATCTTATAAAATTAAAAAACTTATAAGTTAAAGATACATTAATAAAAAATATCATATTTTTCAATATAGACGAGGATACAAATTATCAATGTGAGACAAATCACCTCTAACATAGCCCCCAGTGAAAAGGTGACAGTATTGTTACATCGATAGCATTAATATATATTCTAGCGGACAGCACCATGGTTGAGCCTGAGGCCAGGCCGTTCCCGTTCAACACGTATTGTTTGCTTTAGGAAAGAGTGGGAGGCAGCCTATTTTTAGCCTTATCCTGCACAATTTTGTCTTAGAAAGCACTTCAAAGGGGGAAAAAGGAGTCATTTCACTTATAAATAGGAGGCCACATTTTTACCCAATTAATGTGTTTAACTCATTTTAATATACTATTCAACTGAACTAGAGAATCTCCAATTCGAGCAATGTGTATCTAAGCAAATCCCACATATGCAGAAATACCATTCTCAGATGCAACTCCAAATAGATGACCCCAAAATAAAAGCACTTGGCATCATGGATGTATTGGGATTTGTAACTGTCATAGTCATAAAACACAACATTTTTTACAGAGCAGAAAAAAAATAAAGATGGGGAGCTGCCAGCCCTATTGGGTGTATTAGACGATATTGATGGTGTTGCGATATGTTACCAATCTGTTGGTATACATCGATTCTATCTCGGCATCGAGAAATGAAGGTCGATGGATATGTCAGGCGATAGTTTACACAACAGTCGATATCGCATTCTGTGCTTGCATACTAGTGATGGTCAATGGAAATTCATCCAAAGGGTCGTAAACTCAACTGACAATATTTAACTAATGAGCAATCAAAATGCAACAAGATATCCGGAATCAGGTTGCATCTGCTCATCAGATTCACCCTTCTCGAGATTTCAGTTTGAAATCGAGGAACCAAACGGTTCAGGATGACTGTATTTAAGAACATGGATACGCCCATTTGTGCATACTCAAAAACATTGAAATAACTCTATGCATCTGTTTCACATGTCTATTTGTTGGACACAAGTCATCTGCTAGGTTAGTGGTCTTTGGGTTGCTCGGTGCATAAGGATTTCAGTATCGTAGGGTTTCGGAAATAGTCAGATATATGCAATCATACCTCCACAGATAAAACCCAGATCCCCATCATCAGCAAAAGCCTTCATAGCCACGTTTCAGCTCTTCACAACAAAGAGCAAAGGTCAGCAACTTAAGAACTCAAGATGAACTTCAGATAACTTCTTTCCCTATTAGGCAATTTTCTCCCTTGTTGCCATGAATGCTCACCATCTATCGATGTAAGGCCTATATCTTAGATGAAACAATTGCCATCAGTACCAGACATAAGAATCAAAATTTTTCTACAAATTATAACATCACAAAGAATTGTCAGCTAATATGTTCGCCAAATATTAGATATATTTATCAATGTAACAATATATCATGATTTTTTTGACGTATCGGAAAACATTTCATTATGTGCCCATATCGCATCCACGAAGAATCCTCTTGTAGCTTAATCTCTCCAAACATAGTGATCTATCACCACACCATTCTGATGTCCTCGTAGCACCGGGCATCACAGCACACAACAATGGCCAATCAAAATCTCATGTTGTCGATTATCTTGGTCCTTAAAGGGGCTTTTTTGACCCATTCTCTATATTATTGTCTCTGCGGCTACCTCTCAGACTAGATCGCCAAACTCTTAACAAGTAGGAGCCAGCCTGATCAAGACTATGTAGCAGCTTCAAAATAAACGTCCAATGACATTTTAAACTACCAAACAATCAAGCTATATATATAACAGCGGATATGGATAAGAATATCAGCCGATATCAAATATGTCGGTTGACGTATACTGGTATCAACCCCCTTAAACCGCCCCAAGTCAAGCCAAACCAAACTGTCAATGCCAATTTGGTATATTTGCAGTTTGGTTGCAGTTTGATTGTTTATATAACAATATTTTCGGTTTGGTTGTGATTTAATATCTTAAACTGAACTAAACCAAACCAAACCAAACCAAACCAAACCAAACCGCATGCACCATTACATACATCCATATATATACCTATAATAAATAGATTTACTATTGTATTTGGTCATATTTATTTCTACTGTATTTCTCACTTAACTTTCAGTACAAGTTAAACTATTAATCATGCAAGAGTTCATTATCATATAAATTATTAAATTTTTTATTTATTCTCGATATTGCTCATATTTCAAACAAATTTTATTGATATTTAAGAAGCTTTACATGATGTTAATAAGTTTAGCCATAATATATCATAAGATTTTTCTTCAAATATTATAATTATTATTTTAATATTATTTTCTAATTAAATAGTATCTTTCATATCTTTTTTTCTCATCATATTACTACGGACCAAGTTTAAATTTGACATTGGAGTACTTTTCAATTAATGAATAATTTTTCTCTTACAATATTATTTTATATTTCTTAGTTATATATTTTTACTATATTTGTTATATTTGTTTTGAAATATATTTGAGATCTTATTATTATTAAGTCAATGACATTGATTATTTACTTTGATTTTTATATTGTAATAACAAATTGAACAAATACTTTTTAAGCTAATAAACTCAATATTATAAACCATAAAAACTGCCTAAACCAAATCATCCTGCACATTGCCATAATAAATGGTCTGTCTCAATTATCGACTTGGTTTGGTTTGGTTTGGTAAAAATCGAAACTGTGATATATGATTTGATTGTGAATTAACCTCTGATCTGCACCAAACCTAACCATGTTCACCCCCACATGATATATGGCTAATATATCAGCCGACATTTACCTGTTATATCACAATTTATAGAATTTTTATTTCTTTGACTATCCAATATAAAAACGTATTATCTGATACATTCGATATCAGAGATATTTTCATCCATGGCAGTGAAGCTTAATTCGAAAGGAATTCAACATACATTACCGAGTGCCCACAAAATGATAATCTTATGTTAAGTAAGTTCGAAATTATTCAATTATCTAACCCTTTACATGAAACACCAAAATAAATACCTAACTAAGCATGCATTCCCTCGGCCATCATGAAAATTTTAGAACTAACAAATTATAATATGTTCTTGGATCAGTTCCCATTTCTCTCAACAGATCAAAATTGTAAATTTGGATCAAAGTCCAAGGAAAAAATAAATACCCTCATCAAATCAAACGGGCACGTATCTCTTCGCAGCCTGCTTCAACGCCATAGCTAACCCAACCGCTAATCCTCCGATCGCACCAGCCACCGCTGCCGACCTCGGCCCAGACGCTGCCTTGTACAAAGCCCCTGTCCCCAACCCCGCCACCACGCTGTTGATCACGTCGTCGGTGTCTCTAATCGCCACAATACCGCTCTCCAGGCCAGCATACAGAAGGCCGATAACTCCAGCCCCGTTACCCAATTTTCGGCCAGCGTGGCCCGAAGCGTTGAGGATCCGATTGATCCGGAGCTTCATGGTGTCACCCTGCTCAAAAGCCTTGACGCCTTCAAAGAGGCCCTTTCCGGCGCCACAGACGGCTCCGCCGAGGTAGCCGCACCCGGTATAGAAGGTGAGATTCTCGCCCCAGGAGCGGCGTTGGCGGAGCGATTCTTCTTGGAAGAGGTATTCGGGTCGGGTTGGTATCTCGTAGAGTGTCTGATACGGGATTTGGAGGTCTTGATAGGGACTGTACAGACGACGGGTTTGGTTTTCCTCGTTTTGGGTTTGACTTGAAGCTCGATTGAAGGCCATGGATTGCAGTGTTAGGGTTAAACCTTTGAGATTAGTGGGAGATCATAAAAAAGGCAAAGACAGAGACAGAGAGATCGCGGCCTCCGTATGGCTCTTTGCAGGAAGAGAGAGAGAGAGAGAGAGAGAGAGAGAGAAGGGTTGTTAGGGATGCAGAGTCGGAGACGCAGCAGGCGTTTTGGACTCTGAGCTGGATTTGGAGCCTGTTGAATAAAACATTATTATTATTATTATTATTATTAATATTCCAGTTTCCTTTGGTTTATGGACCTTCTTAATTTTTGGAAATCATATATTTTCTATATTTTATAATAAAATAAATTTAAAATTTTTTTAACTATATATAATTAATTTTTAGTTACGATATTTAACATTGAATGAATTCAATTATAATCAATTTAATATTTTCTTAGACACGAAATAAACTCAGTATTTGGTAAGATGTTTATGATTTTGATAACTCATATTAAAATTTAAAAAATAATCAAAGAATATTTTATAATCACTCTTAGAGGGACTATTTTACTGGTAAAAATGATAAGTAGATCGTACATAATATGATTTAATACTTAACGCGTTCCTAGTTCACGAGTTATAGTACAAATTATGGGGCAACTTGACCTTCCGCTGCAAGTCAATTTGGAGCGATTTTGATCTCTATCGCTATTAATTTAGAACTAGCACATCACAAATTATAAATAAGATGTTAGAAAATTAACGGGACTCGTTATCCGATTTATTCTCCGACGTTCAAATTAAAAATTTTTCTCAACAAATAGAAAGATGTAATGATGACATAAGAAAATACGTGAATATATGTGACGGGGGATTGAGTATAAATACATTATGCTAAAGGGGGTTTAACAATGCGCCCGACTATGGGGCGGCTCAAAGGTGCGCCCAATTAAGTGACGACTTACTAGGTGGTGTACTAGCTCTTAGGTACGCTCGGTCGAGGGACGGATGAAGAGAAAAAAGGCCTGGACTCCTTTCTGGTCGCATTCGATAGGGAGTAACTCACTATAAATACACTCGGTATAAAGTGATTTGTTACGGATTCAAACAATGGGGAATGACTCACTATGGATGTACTTGACGAAAAGCGGCTTACTATGGATGTACTCGTCATGGAATGACTCACTATAGATACACTCGATGGGGAGTGGCTCACTATGAATATACTCGACATAGTGGCTCACTATGGATGCAAGAGAGTTGTGCTGGGAAAGAGGGTCTGGTTCTTTGCGAGCTCTTGAGCCTCGTTCGTGGGCATTTTCCCACTGGGAGTCGCTTTTTACTATGCGTTGCTCGCCCGTGAGAGTTGCTCGTAAGAAGGCATGGTTGCTCTCTCCCTATCCTCCCGAGGGTTGTTCTTTTCTCTGAGGGTCTTCTTTCCACCTAGAGTCCTTCTTTTCTCCCGTGAAAGGTGAATGGGTTTATAATATTTTGTAGATGAAACTTTGATGCCAATGCGGTCAATAAGTGTTCCAACAGGATTCACCGGCTGTTAGGACATTGACAGGAATTACCGTATCAAACGTCACCTTACTGTGATGAGGAGGCCATGAGTAGTCCCTTGGTGTAGTCGTCAGGTGGTTTCAAGCGGAGCTCTGTACTAGTGTAGTCACCTTACTCTGACCGCTCTACTGGTTGCCTGCTTGAGAGCCTTTCGAATTAGTTTGTATAGCTATGTTGTCGGTTGGCCCGTTGACACTCGTCTCCTTGGACCCATTACTCAATGGGCATTATTTTGGTCACCGCTATGACCCTTGGGTTGGGCTGGATGGATCTCCTTGTTGAGGTTGGACCTGCTGCTTGATGGGCTCCTTGTCGTGCTGATAATTGGGTTTAGACCTGTGCCAACCTAGGACGATATCGGACCCATTGATACTTATATATAATATGATAAAATACGTCAAACCATATCAGACTGTAGGTTAGCCAACCCATAATAGAACACGGCCCAAAAAATTATTTAATTTATATATTTAATGATTATATGACCGTTAAAAGGGGAGGGAAAGCCGACAACTTTTAAAAAAAAATAAATTAAAAAATTTATAGATATATCTCTTCTTCCACTCATTTATGCACACTCAACACACATTCTCTCTACTCTTTCTCTACTTTCTATTATCTATTCTCTTGCAATATAATAAGTGGTATTAGTGTGATACTACTGATATATTTATATTATTTTTATTAAATTTATTTATAATTTATATATCAATATTATTATTTTATAAATTAATTATTAATTATTGAATATAATTTTTTAGTATATAGATTAATTATTTTGATATTTTTATACTAATTATATCACATATATATACTAATAGTGATTCTAAAAATATCAGAATCACAACTTATCCAAAGTACCACTGCTACCATTTCTAATTCTAATCGGCTCTCTAAAAAAACTTTCCAATAGTATACAGTAATTTTTTAAAATTAAATTAGTTAACAATTATAACAGGATATCTGAAAAAAAAAATATAAAAAATAATATGCTTATAAAAGTTATGAGAGTATTAGACATTTGAAAAGATATATAAAAATATATAAATTATAACAATTATCATCAACTTAAACTAAAGTAATATTTTCTGGTGGCACACGATTAGAAATGTTTTTAATATGACCAAAGGCTCAATCGAGAACAATTAACAGAATATATAGTTCAGTTGAAAAAATATTTTCTCATAGCAAAATACTATAAGTTCAAAAAATACATACAGAACTACTTGTAACCCATATATATAAAAATATCCCGATATATAGTTAAAAGTGATTCATCATTTTTATAATTTAAATAAGAATTAGTTTCAAAATTAATACATAAAAAATTTAATATTTTTTAACTAATAATATATGATCATCATATAATAATCTATCTTATATTTATATTATAACATATTTGAATTTAAAATTTTTGAATATTGGTACACTACATCTATAATTTTTAAAATAATTATTACTACTATAAATGAATTTAAAATAGTTTATACTTTGCATCCACACACTCATCCACATACTGCATCAACATATTTGATTACCCTTACCTATTTTATGCTTTTTTTGGGGAATAAAAAAAATTAAATTACTCTCCTCATTAAACCGAAAATAACTTTAATGGCCCTATCGTTCAAACAAAATTTTTAGTGACAGAGAAAAGCATACAAAAAAATCAAATACCTAATGGCGTTGGGGTGAGAGTATGCCATAGGAATTACACGGGCCTCCATATTCTCAGACAGTTATCTCACAGAGGGAATACAAAATGGTTCTTTCAAATGAATCTTGTAAATGATAACGAAGTCGAGCTGAGAAAAATAGACTCTCTCATCAAATTAAGGAACCTGAAAGGGGACGCCGATAGGAATACTAAACCTATTGTAAATGTCTACCACATCCTCAACGGTGAGGACAGATAGAATCTTAGTAACCCCTCTAGAAATAACTCAAGAGGCCATAGAAATGAGAAGAAGTAAAAAATAAATTAGGGTTGGGAGAAGTGAAAACTGAAGAAGCGCGAAAGTAAATATGCGCCAAATTTTAAATAGGCAAAGATCACAAACCAAAACGGCGTCATCCAAAGCTGCCAGAGGGGCACACCTTTATAATGGCCAAAACACGTATCAACACAAAAACACACTCTATTTCCACTAAAATCATTCATGATGACCTGACACAGCGCCATCCAAAGTAGATATGTGTAGCGCTGTATCCACTTAAATGTGTCGGTCATAAAAATCTAACGCAACGCTTCTCAAGACAGCAGATTGGTAATAGGCGACCTTGACACTAGATTAATTGTGATGGGACAAGTTGATCCTAATTAAAGTTGATTCGATTGATTTACAGATGCATAAATAATGTGTTTGTTTAAAGTAAATTATTACACGCCAGGTGGTCAGAAGACCAAACTGTCAGATGTCTAAATTATTAGATTATCATAATTTAAATGACGTAAAATAACATTCAAATGCATGTGTGCCACTTTGCGCACCAACTAATCAAAGAATGCACATATATAGTTTCTTGCAGAGAAAGAAAAATATCAGTCAGGTAGTTCTATTTGTTAATTCCTTTCGTAACATACAAGCTTATAACTCGGGTGAAAAGAAGAAAAATATAAGACAACAATCCGGTAAAAAACCTTATCTCTAGGAACTTCAAAAGCACCATGGAATGAGACAGAGAACAAAAATTGTCCGCCCAAACTTGCAGTTGTCGATCAAGTCACCTCAAAAGTAAACATAAAGTCGAGAACTTTGTTACAACGATGAAGGCTTAACTTTGGAGCAGACATAAAAGAGAGAAAGTAATATGATTTTTCATATAAAAGATGGTAATCAAGACAATTTTCAAACGCTTTTACAAACTCTGGTTTCAAATTTTGGAGACAAACTTTTACCGATTCCGATAAGTGCTACTCGTAACAATGAAGACACCATGATGATGCAAAATCGACATACCGCCGAGTAAAGCAAAGAAAATTCTTCAATTTATAGCCAAGAGAAAGGCTCAATACAAATCTAACTCAGAAAATATCAAATCATGACAATTGATGACAAAAAATAAAATATTGCCAAATAAGATCCCAAATCAACAAAATATCTGAAAAATGGGCATGTATTGATGAAGTTACAGTTGGAATCCTATCAATAACATGTTAGGGGATGTGAATTCAAACATCCCAACTGGGAGGGCTAGTGATGCGTATAACAAGAAACGGGTTGATCCAATACTCAATTGGATAAGAGGCTCAAATGTCAGCAATCTAATAGAAGATACCGCAAAGCTAATTGGATAAGTAGCATTCAAATGCATGCGTCAAAGGAAAAGGTGTAAACATCTATATATTAAAGGACCATAATAACTCGCTTAATGGACCAATATGGGTGAGCGGTCTATATCTGAAAACCAGTGGTCCTATTATTAAATAGATACGGCAATTACATATTACTAGTAATGCCTCCCATAATTAATTCAAAGCGGCATCATATACACACATCGATCTTAAATGATGATTAGCCAAACGGTATATTTGGTTATAAATAAAACATCTTCCCATAGATAGAGAGGAAGAAAGACTGCTCATTTAATCGAGTATATAAAAGTAGTATAGCCCTACATATATACATTTATCTCCATCCTCGTTTATTTTTGGTATTTTTTTCCTCAACATCTTTCCAAATCTATTAGAAAGATTATTAGTTTAACTGTCGAAGAATATACCGCAGAACAAGTCATGTATACCTCTTACCTTTAATTTATTTTGTTGAGGTGTATAGGATTCTTATTCGAAGTTACGAAGATTAGACCTGTTTGCATTTAAACATCTAAATGAAGCAGTCGGTTTCCTAATTCATATTACAATCAGGATTCTCGAGACGCATCATATATAATAGTGTGTTTTTAGGATAATTATGATTTTTGATATATAATATTGGCAAAGTAGGTAAAAAGATTATATAAAATTTAAATAAATAATTTAAAATAATATTAAGATTATTTAAAATAGCATATTCACTAATATTGTATTTAACTATATTTTTCAAAATTAAATTTTAAAATATTAAAAAAATCACAAATACTAACTTGTCTCGCCACAATTATGGACCCTGCGTAAAATTATGTGGGGTATATATCAGTCTTAATAAGTTTTATATCAACATGAGAATGACTGACAATATAGAAAAAGTAAATACTCGTGTTTATTAGTACATACATATAATATACAATATGTATACAGCAGATACAAGCAGTAGTGATGTAACCAATAATATTTACTTTTTTTGATATGACATTGACATAAAATACAGCTAGTTAGTAAAAATATAATACATGCTGAACTTTTTTATCACTTGCAGTCAAATTATATTTCCAATATGGCAAGCAGTAGTAGCTCAGAGTTCCTGAGTTAGATAGGTGGAAAGCTAACAACCACACATTTTTAATGCTCACATTTTTAATAATTTTAAGTTCCCATGAAAATAATAACTCTATAAGTAACGATAATTAAAATATAAGTAAGATCTAAAAATAAATTAATTATTATTAGATGTATTTTTTTTATTTTTATAATCTATAATAATAAAAATATTTAACAAAATAAATAAATTATGATAATTTTTTTTTTATTTTTATCGGAAGACAGGTTCAACCCAACACAGGTAGAGAATATATCGTGTTAAGCCAATATATACTTATCTCATGTCGTGTTGATTCGACATATTCATATGCGAGCAACTTAAATAAATGGGTCATACCGTCCTAACTTGAATAAATATTAACTTGTTAATTATTAAATAAGATTTTTTATCATTATCTTAATAATTGTAATTATATTAATAGTAATAATAATAGATAAAAATGTATTATTTAAATATCCTATTTTAATTTAAAATTCTCTTGTAATAATAAATATAAATACGAATTAATCCTCCGTGAGGTTCGAAGCACGCAAAAGTGAATTCTCAAAATGAGAATATCACGTTATCCTTCCCTATCGTACCTCCGCTCTCCCTCAAATCAACCGTCGTTTGCCGCCTGCCTCGCCGTCGTCTACCTCAATCTGGGGTCATCCTTCTCATCTCTCCGACATCGACGAATTGATTCCGATCATTTCCAGAAGAATGCCACTGAATACTGGAATAAGTTCTACCAGCGCCATCAGAACAAGGTGGCGTTTTTTCTGCGTGTATCGCAATGGAAATTAAATTGCTATTCAAGTAACATTTATGTTTTGGTGCCACAGTTCTTCAAAGACAGGCATTACTTGGTTAAGGATTGGGGACATTACTTTTCTGATGACGATACGTCTTCAAAAGGAAATGTTGCTTTGGAGGTACGCTGTCTTTGTTTTTGCCTGATTTTGTTGAATAATTTATGCTTTTAAATGGCCGTTGAACCATTGAATGACGTACATTGCAGGAAATGTAACTTTTTGGAATACTGCAACTTTTAAATTTGATTTCAGTTTCGAAGGAAATAGCGATAATGTTAATTAGTGATCGAATATTTGGGTTTATCCGTTTAATCTTTCTATGGTCGTATTTATATTCTTGTGATATATGGAGAAGGTTGGGGGACTTTTAGGCTTTAAATGGGAAAGGAATGTTGAGTATTCTTATTTATGGCATTTGTCATCAGGAGAAACACTGAGTACTCTCATTCTGCAGTGTGTGGATGATACACTGTGAATCACATATCATGTACGCCGTCCAATGATCTAGTGAGCGCGGATGACATTCTCTCAAAATAGGTCTCACTAGCATCTTCATTTACTAGTTTTTTTCCCCCTCATTTGATAGAGAACAACATTGATTTGGGTTCAATAAATACTATATAGCACTCTATGAAGATAGTTGTTAAGTCACTTTGACAGTGGATGAACTCATGAGTTTGTCCAACGTGAAATCTCATGGTGACTCTATTTGTGCTGTCCAATTATAGAGTGAGTGCAAGTGGCTTTCTCTTAGAAAAGGGCTAGCATCCTCTTGAGATCAGTTGTTAAGATTTTCTTCGCTGGTGCGGGAGATTGCTGGTATTGTCTGTTTGAATGACTGGTGTATCAGTGGTTGATAGCGGTGCATATATATACTACATAGACCACTGTACATAAGCATTGCAACCAATCAACTAGAAGGTAATGGTGACAAGCTTGGGATCAGGAACCCTTTCCTATCAGATGACTTTTTTTTGAGATTGGAAGATGGAGCTGCCAGTCCCACATAGTTGTAAAATTCAATTCAGCCTTCAACGGTCACTTCCTTAATGCAAGGGTGAGTAGTAAGTTTCATAGGTTTTCTCCTTACTTTTTGTGGACATGCTGCACACCTCTTCTTTTTGGTAAAGAAAAACACAAAATATGAAGGTGAGTAATGTGGTTCAATCGGCTCACAGCAGCATTATTCTAGTGGAAAGACATTTCTCCCTAGTTAGAACACACAAAATTTGTTTGCTAGAGCTCATAACTGAGGGTTGGTGGCTTGAATTTTTGGGAATATTTACTTTGGTGATTTATTGACTTATACTCTCTACTTCCAGAATGATTTTTGGTTTTGGCTTGTAAGAACAATAATAAGGCGTGGCTTAATGCTTGCCACCTCTTTCTTCCATGATACTTATTCATTTTTTCTAAAACAAACATTTTTCATGTTCTCCATAGGGTAATTTGTGGTCTTAGATAATACTTTTGTTCCAGGTTGGTTGTGGAGCTGGAAATACCATCTTTCCCCTTATAAACGCATATCCCAACCTCTTCTTTCATGCATGTGATGCCTCTCCAAACGCAGTCTCTTTGGTAAAGGTTGGCATTTTTTAGATTGATGTATACTCTAGTAGGTTTATCCTCGGTTTTGCTTCCATCTAATGTGTAGTCTTTTGGTTGAACATGAAAAGAAAAAAAAAAAAAACCTCGACTAGCTAAGTATATAATCGACTTTGAAGTTGTATTACTATAAGAAAGGTAATGGGGCACATGCTTAAATTCAGTTTTTCTACTAATGCAGTCGCATATTGATTACAGGGAAGACAAAGTAAATGCTTTTGTCTGTGACCTCATGAATGAAGATCCTTGTGACAAAATTCTTCCTTCTTCTGTTGATGTCATCACCTTGGTATGGGATATTCATTTTCCTGTTTCACAATCATTGTTTACTATTGATATAAATATCAGCCGATATTATGCATATAAGCTGATATACTAATATTTTTCAATATCATGATAATATCACGATATGTTTCTGTATTGGCTGATGCGACTCTATTAGCTTCTGATTATGTAACAAGTTTTTTCCATCCACAATATCTGATTCTAATGCATATTGTTTACTTCTACTGCATAAGACATGTACAACCTGTCATTGCTCTTTATTTCTCTGTCTATTACTTATATGTATGATTATCTAATAATGGTTAATCAGGTCTTTATGCTGTCTGCAGTATCACCTGGCAAGATGCCGTTGATATTAGAAAGTCTCAGACCACTACTTAAGGTAGTTTCTTGCATTATATGTTTGCTAACCAACTTGTTTTCATATCCTAGAAATATGTATCATGTTTATGCCTTGTTCTGTGAAGCCCAATGGTTGCATTCTTCTACGAGATTATGCAGTTGGTGATTTTGCTCAAGTGAGTCTTCTATGTATCATCCTCAATATTTCATTTTCTGGATTAGTTGTTCTTACTATATGCGACTACATTATAGTAGACAGCATATTATTTCTTTATGAGCGTCAATGTGCCCCTATAGACTTAATTATCATGGAGATTCCCTTAACAATAAGTTTAGGTGATGCCTCTTTTTTGCCCCGATCTTCTCTTCCACTGAAGGGATATAACTTTTATGATGTTCTTATGACACCTCAAAGAAAACAGTTTGGACTAGCAAAAACGTTGATGATAAAGGAACACGGAAGGGGAAAAATGGTGACTGCATGTTACTTTGGTAGGATCTAGGATAAACTGATGCAGGGAAGAGGAAATATAGAATGGAAGAAGAAGAAAAATAGGAAAAAGGGAGAAGCAGGGTAGATAATAGAGAAAAAAAGAGGAGTCGAGATTACCGTGAGAATGAAAGAGAAACAAGAATTCAATTCAATGATAACAATTAAAAGATGACTAATCAAACTGTAAAATTAGGACTCTTATAAATAGACATTATATTCTTACACTATGTTTGATTATTAGAATAAAATAAAATAGAAATAAAATAATTATTTTTAGGAAATATAATAATGTAGGAATAGAGTTTAGAATTAATATTATATTGTTTAGTTAGCCACTTGAATAAGGAAAAATAAATTAGGAATAATTTTTTAATATTTGACATGCGGTAATTGCAGGAGGAATATCCAACAAATTAGTATATAATAACTATTTTACCCTTAATTAAATAAATAATATTCTAATATATACTAGAAGGTTCGGATAGAATTGATCAAAATCAAGTCACCTAATTTGCTTGGTCTTACCGATTTAAAATTTTATAAGATTTGGTCGAGGTATATTAGTATTATAGACGAATACAATCAATACGGTCTAATTATTTTTTACGCAAGGTATAATGATGGGTGAAAGTAATCAATTCGGGTTGACCGAGCCAGGATTATGATTATTTTTATAAACATATTTTTTATTTTAAATAAATATTAAATTTAAAAAAATCATTTTAATAGATTTGATGGGTCCGGCAACCCACAGGCTGACCCGAAATCAGGCATGCAAGGGAAGAGCGCCTTGAAGGTTGTAGTCTAGTAGAAGCTCTTCCTAGTCTGAGGCCTTAAGAAAAGGAAGTCCAGTGGGATGCTCCCTTAGCTCACGGTTCAACAGGTGCCGAGGTCAACCCAAGAAGTATGACCCAACACCATTCATCGATAAAAGAGCAATTAGGGCTACTTAGTAGAGGTTCCTCCACCTCAGCGGTCATGATAGCTGTCCTAATAGCTTAGTAAATATTCGCAAAATATTTGCCTGCGTAGCGTTTCGCTTCGGGAAGACTAAGAAAAACTACAATTGCTATACTTACCCTGGGGTACGTTCAAGGAGACAGTTTAGTTGAACCTTTAGGGCAACAGATATCAGCTGTAAGGCCCAATGAAGGTTACACCGGTTTCAACTCTATAAATCCCTTTTCTCCTTTACGAGAAAGGGAGGACGAAGAATTCCTGCCCTCAAGCTGCCCTGAAGGATCAAACTGTTTTCTTTCAAGCTACTCTACCGTGTAATGCATCACTTCTCAAGCCACTCAGCCTACAAGCGCACAATCCTCCATCTCCAAGCCGCTCCCTAACCAAGTGTACTTATCGGACCTCAATCCTCCATTTCTAAGCCACTGCCTAACCGAATGTACTCATCAGAACTCAATCCTCTATATAAAAATCACTCCCTAATTGAGCGCACTCATCGGAGCTCAGTCTTCCATCTCAAAGCCACTCCCCAACTAAACGTACTCGTCGGAGGTCAGCCCTCTATCTCAAAGCTACTCTCCAATTGAGTGCATTAATCGGAGCTCAACCCTTCATAAACACTTAATCATCTGAAACATGCATTTGTGCATTATTCATTCATCTTTCTATCTGCCCGAGAAAGATTTTTAACTTAAGTATTGGAGAACATACCGGGGAGTGAATCCCGCCATCCTCTGATTTCTTGTTTGCCAGTTATGGTGTGCAGGATCCAAATTCAAAATAACGAAGATTGGATCGCTTCAGCTTGACCTACCAGGAAGATCAAGCAGCTTTCTAATTCGTTCGATAATCCAGATTTAGGGATGCATCAGGATTATATTTTCGAATAATTAATAATTTTTATGTAAATATTTTTTATTTCAATATATTTAAATATATTTTCATATAATTAATAATTTTTATATAAAAATTCTTTATTCAAAATATATAATTATGTATATTTCAATTTACATATCATACTTTTTAAAATATTTTATTTTTAATTATTTTTTATGTATCTATAAATTTTATAAAAAAAATACTTAAAAATAAAAAATATATGTCCCAACTTGAGCCGACCCAATTTGATTATAAACATGTGCAACTCAGTCTAATTTAGCGGTCACACATTCTTGTCTAAACCAACCCGTGTGTGGTCCAAATCCAATTTTAATTGAGTTTGGTTCTGGGTAAGGGTAAATAGAAAAATATCTTGGAATAATTATTTATTGATAAATATAAAAAAATACTAATGGGGAGTCAGTATTTTTTATTCCTTATTTTGAAGGAGTAACAATTCCTACCGTTAAAATAACTAAACAGCAGAATAGTAATTTTATTAGAAATAAAATAATAGTAAAATTTTAATTTTATCCTATTAAATATGTTATTGTTGCGTCCCGGGCCCACGGTTGTCGTACGGATTAGGGAGCCTTCGGGTTCCTCCGCGCAGGGGCTTCAGAAGAAGGGTCCGGTCTCCGTCTCTATGAACCTGGACCTGCACAACACAAATAACAAACAAGAG
>JAOVVI020004098.1:0-18107 GCA_028571085.2 Nepenthes alata | reverse complement strand
TATTAAATTTATTAAATTTTTTATTTTATAAATAATAATTAATTAGACATACTAAAATTTGAGTATATACTATATTATTTTAATATTTTTTATTAAAAAAATAATTTAAAAATAAATATATATTATATAATTAAAAATTATTTAATATCAACCGTTAAATCAATATAGATACAATGGCTAAAATCCCTATTAGCTCGAGGTCAACTCGACGTTGACCGTTCACACACGGCATGTTGGGTCCTAAGAGGCTTTTCTACAGTGATGAGCCTATTCCATTCTAACCCGCAGCCCATCAGATGACTAACAATGACTCTCCCTTCGTCCTCCACGAAGGCGGCCAACACATACGCAGACGGTCAACTTAGACGTTGATCGTCCGCGTTCTACACATTGGGCCCAGAAAAGCCTTTCTACAGCAACGGGTCTTGTCCGTTTAGGCCCACGACTTATCAGACGACCAATCACAACTTTCCAATCATCTTCCACGATCCCAGTTGGCACCAAAAAAGGCATTGACAAGATTGACGCCCTTCAAATAAGGAAGGCGTCAGATTTTTCCAATTCCCTGCCAATTGGGGCACTCCAACGGTAATAGACTCAGAAGGAAGGTAACCGATTTGGAAAGCTGTTGGCCGCCTCACAAGGAAACAATAACGATCAACTTAGCAACTGACATCTGCTCCAAAAAGTAAGCCAGCCAAGGTGGACAGAGGGGATCACTCATTTCAAAGAAGGAAGATCACCATCTCAACTATAAAATAAACCTTAGAATCATCATTCTAGGGACACTGACAATCAGACTGGAAAAAAAACAAGTGTCCTGAGAAAACATCTTTCCCTGCTATCGAACTCTCAGGATTGCCAATAGAAACACAAGCATCCCTAAGGCAACAAGTGAGCCCTCACAGCCGTTTACTGCCTTCACACCTTCCAGATTCAAGGAGGCCTCACGTCTCTCTTACATTTGGAGCAAACACTCTTTCTGTCTCTCAAAGCTTTCAGTTTCTTTATTCCGAAGACTGTTTTGCTGACTTGAGCGTCGGAGTATTTTTGGTGGGATTACATCCCGCCGACACACTGACCTCCTGTTCTGTTTAGTGGTGTGTAGGATCCAACTCAGGGAACGGAGCCGAAACCGAAACCGCAACGAAAGGATCACCCGAATCTGTTCAAAATTTGGATCCAGGGACGCATCAATATAAAATAACATTTTATATGAAAAATTAATCATCAAAAAAATATTCTAATGTTAAATTTAAACATAAATCTCACTATTCTAAATTGAAAAAAAATAGTGAGATACTATTTAATGATAAATAAAATTTAAATAAATAAAATAGGGCATTACAAAAAAAAACTATATAATGTAATTTATAGAGTTTTTAACATTATCTAATTTTTTTAATATCATAAATATTTTAATGATATTAAAATAATTAATTTTATGGGATATTTAATTTGTTAGATGATAACAAAATTGTATTTGTTAATTTAAAACTAACCGATTATGATTGAGAGACGGGGGGTGGCTCGTCCATCACGAAGTATCCTCTCGTTCAACACCAACACACCGAACCCAGGGCAATATCAACGCCGCGCATCCCTTCAGTAAAGCCAAAATCGACCCCGCCATGGAGACTGCGGAAGCTTTGGTGGTCCAAATCCAAGCTCTTTCGGGCAGTGCAGAAGACGTTTCTCACCTTCACAGCTGCCTTAAACAATCGGAAGAGTTGCTGAGACAGCCGACTTCCTTAGCTCCTTTCTTGGATCGGCTTGATCCTTCAAAGCACTCTCTCGGATATCTCTACTTGTTGTACGTCTCTTCGCTCTTGTAAAAATGAATGATTGATTTATAGGATTACCCCTTTTTCCATGTTCTTTTCTTCATGAGAATTTGCTGTCCGTTCTTTATCATGAGCTTTTTTACATCTTTTAGTGATTTAATAAGGTTTTTCTTTGTTGATTTTGGGGCATTACTCCACGCTTCCGAAGTTTACTCAGATAGGTTTAGGTTTTTGTGGGGAATCGGTTGTATGTGGGCAGGGTGTTAGGGTTTGGGTGGATCAATATATAGTGTGTTTGGCTTCAACTTACACGATTCCAAGGAAATTTATTATTGGATGTGCTCCTCTTATTTCACTATAATGTTGTATTCTTTTATTGGCGGAAAAACAAACACACGTAGCGCAGGAAGGTTGAACCGCGTTTACTCCACAACTTCAGGCTCTCCACTGAGGCCCTCAATGTCCCTTTTATGTTTTGGGAGGTGGGGGCAGTGGGAGCTCGAACCCTTAATAGGCAATGGAAACGGGCATTTGTTGTTGAGTGCAACACCTGAAAGTGTTGTTTTTTTACTTCCAAAGCTATCAGGCACATTTGCCTGACTTTCGTGCAAGGTTCACTCGATGCTGTTCACTGAGGTTTATATGGGCTTTGCGCAATGTTTGTTCAAATGAAAGTTATGCTTGTGTTGCACACATGCACTGGTAGAAGAATGAGCGTGGCTCTCGTGTGACCAAGGGGCGCTCATGCGCCAATGCATGATATGGGTGTGTCTGATGTTCGCGTGAAGGGTGCATGTGTGCTGACATTATAAAGGCCTTGGATGATTTTTAGTGAAAGATTAGAGATTGTTTTGACACAAAGGAGCATTGCATGGAGAGTGAAGAGATGAAAAGAGAGAAGTGAAAGAGGTTCAATATCCGGTTGAGATCTAATTTGAGTTCTATTCTCTGCCAAGTTTGGTTACGTTGTTCTAATATTGTTTTTAAGACGTATTACCATTTGACTGTATGTTTTTTCACGATGCATTTTCTTTAGTAGGCTGTTCGATGTGTCGCGGTTATTTTTAGCCGGTCATTCACATGGATTGTTGTGCAGGGATCTCAGAGTGGGTTATATTTGTAGCCAGACAATTTTATGGTAGATTTTTTTAGATTTTGTCATGTGGTTTTTTCCTTGGTTTGAAAAGATTTTTTCACGTTAAATATTGACGTGCAACTTGTGTACTTGGTTGCATAGATTTTTATTCCTTGTGCTCTCAAGGTGCTTGGTGGCTGAAGATTGACAGAGGGATTAATGGGTCCCGCTGCACCGGTTGTTTGCATTTTTTACCAGGGAATCCCAACACTTGTCAATTAAGCAAATTCCTTGGCCTTAATAATTTCACAAAGTTGGAATCTAAAGCTTTCACATTTTACCCCAAAGTCTGAAGGTAGGCAGTGTTACAGATCGATCTCCAGAGCCACAAAACATATATTGAGATTAATGAATGGAATATTATAGTTTGTTGAGTGAGTGCGGATAATATGCTTATTACATGCCATCAAGATTGCCACTTTTAATTTTGTCTTTTAAATGGTTTTGATTTTATTCATTGGTCGTAAAATCCTATCACTTTCGAATGGAGATAAAGACAAAATTATTGTGGTTTGAACCCGTAATTTTTAAGTTACACAAGCGTATCCTTGACATTGCTCCGTGGCTCCTCGTTTCAATGGAGTTAAATAATTGGGGAAGAAATCCAAAGTTGCTGGGAAGGTCAGCGTGTGAACCATATGTGGAAAGTTCTATTACTCTAGGGGATTTCCTTGGGTAGGTGCATTTTGATGGCACTTTGGAGAAGGTAAAGGAAGTTTCTTCAGCTAGGCTTGTTACTATCATGGTTTGCAGATGGCAGAGTTGTGCTGCTCCAGATGATCTTGAGTCAAGTGGAGTTTGGAGCTAGGCAATTTATGACGTTTGCTGCGAGATGGGACGGTATGACTGTTTCTCTGCCCAAGTCCTTTGAGCAGAGCTTGAGTTGAACTGTTGTGTCTGGCTCCCTGAACTATGTTTTAGTCATTATTTAAAATGCTACTCCTTTTATGAAGTAGCTAGAATTACCCATTATCCTGTTTTTTAGGTGGTGTTGGCTGCCACATTGACCTGATTGATGTGATTCAAGCCACCGTTTAGGATAGGTACACAATAACAATATTTGTTATAATTTTCTCTATATCTATTTATTTTATCATTTCTTTTGCAAGTTATATCCGCTGAGAATACAACGTGTGGTGTGTAGCTGAATATTGGGTTAGGATTGAGAATGTACTTATTCCCAAGTATACGTGTATATGTTTAATGGGATGAGGGGTGCATAAGATTTTACATGAACACAATTTTTTGTTTTGTTTTTTTTCGGTTGTATTTATAAAGGGGATCTGATTCTCTGTTTTGTTGCAGAGAAAATGATTTGTGAAGAGATTGATAGAAAGAACTGGTGCCCATGTCATCTCTTAGCAGTTGAAAATTGGAAGAGTTAAAATCTGTGAAGTGAAAAAAAAACTTAATTTTGCTTATTAAATGTAGTGACTTCTGGACTTCCTTTGTAGAGAAGTTACTGCAGTGGATGGATGGAATAGCTGAGATTCTTGCCGATGGAGGAGGTCACAATTTATAATAATTGATGTGACCATCATGTTGCAGTTTTGCTTGTTCTAGATGAGTGCATGTTTCTTCATATTTGATATGAACTGTGATATACTCTTTCTTATTTCATTTATATTTCCTCAATTTTTCCCTCAACAAAAATCCTTTTTTGGATTCATTTCATCTATTCCATAACCAGAACAGGGGATAAACGTTGCTGTTCTGCCCATAAACAAAATGTTACAAATGTTCTCTTATTGGACAAAATTATATGCCCATCACTGTTTAATATGCTTTTGATCATTTTCATTTCTCTTATACGTTGATAGGGAGGCATTTACATCTTGCCCAATTTCAATAGAGCAGGCAAATGAGTTGATCTTGTTAATTGCCAGATTTGTTAACTCTTGCAATGCAGAGCAGATCCGTTTGGCACCTGATAAATGTATGTATATTGTGTCATTACTGAGACTAAAGAGTAGCTGAAGTTGCAGTTCATATCTAACTGAGTCTTATCTTGCCGATGATGTTCAACCTTTTGACTTTACAGTTGTATCTGTTTGTAAGAGGCTCAAGGACCAAGCAATGCTACTTGATGCCCCCATCCGAGGTGTTTCTGCAATGCTAACAGCTATAAGAAAGCTTCAGCCTTCCTCTGAACATTTAACTACTCTACATCCCGATTTTCTTCTTCTTTGCATATTAGCAAAATGCTATAAAACTGGTCTACATTTGTTGGAGGATGACATATTTGAGGTGAACTTTCCAAGGGATCTTTTCCTCTATTGTTATTATGGGTGAGTATCTTTATTTTCTGCCTTGGCAATAAGACCACATCAATTCATATTATGCATTAGCCTTTTTGTGTTCATGGAAGCCTTATTTTTCATGATGATTCTAAAAATAAATAAGTAAATAAATAAATGTGTATATGTGTGTGTATATATATATATAGTCCCTGATGTTTGTTGAATATTGATATCATTATCTAACATATAACTGAAATCATGGGATATCTTTATATCTCAGGCCAGTTCTAGCATGAGGAGCTTTTCTCTTTTGTGCATCTTGTAATATTTTTATTTACTTCCTTCCTTTCCTCTGGCTTTCTAAGCTGTTGAAATGGAAAGAAAATGAAGCGGAAGATAGACGTTTGAACTTTGATATTGTTACATGATTCTGATAAATATACATAGACAATCTCATTAGTACTACATATATGCATATGTAGAAAGCCCCTGAGAAAAAAATCTAGGCCATTGAGTGGCCAAGATTCTGTTTGGATTCAAAGTTTTGCAGGGTTTCCCTCAGTCTTATCAATTTGCCCTTGTGGTGCCAACTCCTCCCCCTCCCCTTCCCAGAAACTAGGCTAGAAGTGGCATTTCTGTCTTGCAATTTGGAGATGGGTTGACCAATGAGTGTGACCAGGCCAGAAATGGCTGTAATGGCTCAAGATTCAAGGTGTCAGCGAGCCTGACACTAGGTGAGTTGTATGTGGCATGAGTCTTGAGACAATGACTAAATGTGTGTGCGCGACTTGGTGGATGGGCCTTGATGTGGCTGGGTCATGGATGATTGTCGTGGGCTGTTCCTACACTATCAGCATGGGGTGATGACATTGCCAGTTTCTGCACTGATGCAAGGTGAATGTGTTAGCACCCCTAGGTGGTTCTACCATAGAGGCCAAGGGAATTATTTTGCCATAACTAGACTACTACTAATCTAAACCATTTCACGAATGAAAAATAGGCCACTTCAACTGCCTATTGTTTGAGCATTGGGAGGACTGAAGCGACTCCTAGGTGGGGTAATGGAATCTCATTCAAGTTGGGTCCAAGTGATTGACCAGTTTATAAAGATATAGTTAGGGTGTCTCAGTGTCCTCTCCTGTAAATCCTATAAAAGCCTAGAACCCTCTATCAGGGAACCATATTGTTAATCTCTCCACTACCCTAGGGTTGTATTGCATAGGGCACTAGCTATCATTTGTATGAGAGCATGTCATGAGTAAGATCTAGGGTCTCTAAGAGGTCGGAAGAGAGAGTGGACACTATCCAACTAGCTTTGAAGGGCATAATGGTGGAGATATTGATTAGACTAAAGGTCTGGACTCTATATATGCATTTGGAAAGGGATATCTTATGTAATACTCAAGGGATAGCCATCTATGGTGGTAGACATGTATAGTGCCTTGAGCTGTTTGATTGCTTGTGACGCAATAAGCACGAGACGAGTGACACCTTCTATGTGAGATTTTGAGATTAAGTTTGCAAAGAGATGAGGGTTGGCACATATTATCATGCTTGGGTGATCAGGATGCGTCACGAAGTGAGTTGCTTCTATGAGTGTTAGGGAGACTACTGAACAGAGGGCTAGAGAGCTGGGTGTCGGGAATTGTTTCTCTTAGACATGAGCGATGTGCACTGGTGGACTAGTGAGTCCCTAGTGACTGTTAGGAGCAAGGGTGCTCCTCATATTGAGGTGCTAGATAATGAATTGTTGTGTGTTAGCGATGACCAAGTCAAGAGATACTATTAATCGGGTGAGTGCTAGATTAATGGTGAGCCATACTTGTTGAAGCAATTGTTATGTTACTAATTGCATGACTAAGATGTGCGGGTGCCTCGAAGTTAATGTGAATGCTATGGGACTAGTTGAGAGGGATTCAACTTGTGAAATTGTTGCTGCTTAATATTAGAGATGAAACTTTTGGATTGTCAAGTTGATAAGGGTTAGCCTTGACCTTGATAAGTTTTGGCATCACACTGCTGATTTTTTGCTCCATAAAAGTTAGACTGTGGAACTGTTGCTACCCTTGCCTGCTAGTTGATTGGGTACAATGAGGGAGGGGTGGACGCTAGTCGGCGTGGGAAGGAGTGGAGATAGGGCTGGATGGGAGCTTAGTAATTTGTGTGGCTGAACCTTTACATGAGATATTTAATGTAGAATCTGTGCCGGTGATATTTGGTCAATGCGTCAAATTTTTACCATTCATCCTCTCATGGAAGGCAGCTTTCTCACCTAAAGCATTCTCCTATCTATACCTTTCTTACTACATATATACTACCATCATAAACATATAAAAAATGCATGAATGTATGTAGGTTTAGTGTCGCTATATTTGCATATTAGCTCTGATAAATAGGGATTCGAGGCATGATTTTCAATCATAATGCATGAATCTCTCAATTGTCTGCAGGCTAACTCATGCTATAGCTATTGTTTCCTGACTGCCTGTTCCTTTTGACTTAGGGCAATGATCTGTGTTGGACTAAAGCAATTTCAGAAGTCACTAGAGCTTCTTCACAATGTTTGTATATTTTCTCTTCCTTGTTTCCTCGTTACAATTAGTAACTTCCTCGTGCAACGACCTGAGTGCGTGGTTTTTTTTCCCTCCAGGTTGTGACTTCTCCAATGTCCAATTTGAATGCTATAGCTGTTGAGGCGTACAAAAAGTACATATTGGTTTCACTCATTCACCATGGGCAGGTTGTTTTTTTTATTTTCCTTTTTTTCTCTCCCTCATATTGTGAAGTTGCATATGAAGTTCTTTTTAATCTGTCACCTAGATTTATCATGCCACATATTACATGGGTATCTTTGTTATTAACATTATCCTATTCGATGGACAGTGAGGTTCTGTGTCGTGGCTTCGGTCACTGTTTCTATCATAAACAAATTCTTGTTTTCTACACTTAACTCTCTCTGGATGCCAAAATGGTAGAGCATTGTGCCCTAGGCCACCTTTTATATCATTCATGTAATTATTGTGGTTGTCAAAGACAAAAAAAATATTCGCTTATGAATGTTGGTGCTCTGAATGAACCAGATTTCACTCATTTAGAAGTAACTTTCACTCAGGCAACTTTTGTATTTACTCTCGCTGTTGTTACTTGGAAACTGTGAACTAACAATTTTTCGGTGACAGTTCTCTACTGCATTCCCAAAGTATACCTCGAATGTCGCTCAAAGGAACCTGAAGAACTTCACTCAGGTAATTCTGGATATAGATTAAGCCTTCTCATATGGATAGACTTTTAATGCATGACTTACATGAATATGGGAATGTTTATAACAGTTTGCTTGATGAAGTTAATACTTAGACTGAGCATAAAGAACTGCCTCACTGAGAAGACAATCTACTGTCGTGTGGGTATCTTTCCCCTCTGACTTTTACTGCCTCCATTTTGAAAAGGTTGTTTCAATTACTACGACACGAGGATTTAGGAGACAATCATGATGACAATAATTTCATGTCTTCCATGAATAAAATGAAAAACATAAAATGTATACTGATTCATAATAAAAAGTGGATGATAAATTGAATGTTTAAATTGTACGCAGTGAAATTTTTTAAGGACCAGCGGAGTTTTTTCTTGTGTCGTCAAATTTGTTCATCGTGGTTAAATTTCACCTACTGATTAGCTTCAATACGAACATCGGAAATAATAGAATGAAAGAGATAGAAATGGTTTTATTAGATAGATGTTGATAATACATGAATAAAACCGATGTATAGACATGGAATATATAGAACAGGATCTAGTAAATTTGAAATTTCATCTCTTTCCGACAGACCCAAATTGGTTAACAGTGAGTCTTATTCTCAAGTTTGAGCAGCTATCATATAGCCATACAAGTCATGAAGTTGCTGCACATAATTGTGATAAGATTTGAGAAAAAAATAACTGTCCAGATTGGAAAATTTTCTTCTGTATACCTTGTTCCTGGTTGTAATGAGTTTGTTTTCAATGCAGTTAAGAAGGTTAATATTATAAGCCAAATCCAAAGCGAGTGACTGTGAAAGGTAGTATAAATAGGACAATATTCTTGTAGAGCCTGAATAGAGTAATTAAACTGCCAATCTATTTAATTGATAGAAATGTGCACATGCGGTTTCATCAGATCTCAGTGGATCACTTCCTTGTACTTGTGATTGCAAGTTCTGTTTCCTTGCACTCTTTTGACTCTTGTAATCCTGGCCTGCAGTGTACATATGCAATGGAGTTGTTCTGTATAGAGCCTTTATTTTACTTTTTTTTTTGGTAAACTAGCTATGCCTGTATGACACCTTGAAACTTTAGCTAATTTGTCATCTGTTTCTTATGTGATTCTACAATCGGATTTCTTATTACTGTTTCTGTCCAATGGCCTGTCATTCCTCTGTTAACATGATATCAGAAGCCTATGAAGACATGTTACACTACTTGTATGCTTTTAGCTGGACAATCAATATCGAATCACTATTTTACTATCTCATCCTCATTCTACATGTTCCCCTTGATTGACAATGGTAGGCATAGGCAAATAATGGCACAGCTTCAACATTTCCCAGGCAATATAATATTTCAAAAGAAAGAATAAATAACCTATTCCTTTGCATTTCACATAAATTCACTTATTGAGGAATAGTTCTGATGCGTTTGGTAACAAAACAGAAAGGTCCAAACCCATATGATCAGGCCAGTCGGTGAGAATTCGATGGATACGAGTACCAATGACCTGATGCCCATATATTCCAATGGGAGAGGGCCCGCTAGGCCCAAGAGCTGACCTCAAGGTTGGTTATCTGGGATGCTCCAAAAGGCTGAAGGGAGGCTTAAGTCGAGGTAAAAGAAGGTCTGCCCAGAAAGATGCCTGAATCCGAAGCCGGGGTGAAGGAAAATCAGGGAAGTCAGTTGGAGACTTCGAAGCCAAGGTGCCCACATGGTCCCATGGCTGGAACAACCTCCAAGCATATGGGGTCACCTTGGACAACCAATGTTGTGTTGCAAAAACAGCCGAGCATGCTGTGCTAGACAAAAGGCTACCGGTGCAAGCTGGCAGGACATCTCAGCATCAGCAAGAAATCCACAAATCAAAGCTGGTTGCCGAATTAGCGATAGACAAGTTTGCCTTTTTTCTGATGTTCTCACCTCTGTGTATAGAAACACAAGACTTTTGGGGGGGATAGTATTCACTATAGAAAATTGTGTATAAAAGTATGGAGCACATTTCAAACGCTCACCATCACAAGCTCTTTTCTAGGGCTCTCAAGACTAGCTACTCTATTGGTTACACTTCCCTTTCGATTCATCGTACTTGGCATAACTTGGCTTGTTTGGGCTTCCCAAAGCTTCTTCCGAATGAGAGGAGATCACCCTTTTGTATAGGAATGATGCCTCACCAATTGACGGATAGAATTGTCCTTCCGTTCTTCACTACAGATGGCTTGGACTCATCTAGAATATTCTCTACAAATATCCTATCGAAGATACTCTTGAACCTCTATATCTTATCTACTCAAGAATATTTTAGAGAAAAGTACATGTCTCCTCCCATTTATATCATTCTTTAGGGAATCTTATAATTTTCTAAAATGACCTAGATAATTACCTGCCTTACATATATATTTACAATTAAGCTTTACATGCTTGAGTCATCTGTATGTACGGTATGTTTGCATGGTACATAACCTGCTCTTACTCGGCCATGTATGTCAGTGTTGAAGCCATCTACATTTGGGATGTTTTTAGCAGTTTTTAGTCGGTGAAATCTTTTTTGTGCTGTATCCAAGAACTATGATCTGTTTCCATTGAAATAGAAACCTGTTCTGCTGCTAGTTTGGCCATTGTCTGCCCTCAATGGTGGTATTCCTGGCAGCTGTTGTGAATTAGTCTGAGGGTTAATGTTTCTTCTGTGACTAGGGTTGTGCAGTCAAGTTTAGTGGGTCAGAGAGGATGATTGTTCTTAACTATTATTGTTGTTCTTGTCTGGTTTAATTCTTATTAATAAAGATTGATCTTTTCAGAAAATAGTAGGCTAGAGTACAAGGCTTCAGCATCATGGGGCCTGATGAAGGTTAAATGTATGCAATTGTACATTGGTATTGCAGAGATCTTTCCATGGTTTAAGACATATGAAAAAGGAAAAAAAAATGTTGAACAATTTGTTTGAAACCATTGCCGTTTCCCTGTTTTCCAGCGATAAATCATAAACCCATACACTGCCATGCCTGTAGTCAAGTGTCTTCAAATGTTTATTGTAACCTACTTGCTGATGTGTAATCCTTAATGGATTTTCTCCTCTGGGTAGACCCCACTTTTCATGGCTAGACAAACTGGTACTGTATGTTATAGCTACTTCCATGAAAGAAGAGAATAAGAACAGAGAAGAAGAATTCATGTAGAAGGAAGTAGAGGTAGGAAGGAAAAGCAGTACAGTGAATGCATGCAGCAATCATTACACATGAGGAAACTCAACATTAGTGGAGGGGTGCGTGGCTGCTGGAGCATTGTGAAAAAAATGGAGGAGGTGTGGCCGAGTATCAGCCTTTAGATGGTTGATAATCTCCACCGACCAAGTGGCGCCCTCTCAGGCATGTGTTCCATGTTTTCCAGCTCAACGTTTTTCACTGTCCAAGGTGTGAGTTATCAGAAATCCATTTTCAGTACAGCAACCGATTATGGATAGGAAGTATCGTTTTGTTAGAAGAGAGTATTTTCTTTATTGAAATTCTGTTAAAAGGTTAGCAAGAAGTTAGGAATTATATTTTAGAATTTCTCTATAAATAGGGTGATGTAAGTAGTCAAGGATAGGAAATGAAATTACTTCTTTAAGTTGTTTTGCTTTGAGACCTATTTCTTCTCAAATTAGAGCAACTTTTTTTTCCCTCTATTTTTATCTTCCTTTCTACTGTTTCAATTAAGCTAGAAGTTCTCAGCTCCAGTCTACCAACCTGAAAAACAAGAAGAAAGAAAAGAATAGAGGTATCTCTGTAACACTATCTCCTGCTATGCTTACTGTAGTGCTTTGTAGAAGGAAGGATAAACCAGATTCTCCATGTAAGTAACACCAGAATACTCTGCCATGCAAACTGTGATGACCATAATACTGTTATTGCCATCATGTTAAGCTCTTTGAATATCATTGCTGGGTGTTGTTTCCATGTAAATGATTTGTAGCTGAATGCCTTGACGTGCTTTATACAGATGCAATTTCTTCCTTAAGTCCTTCGTATGCTTGCATTGCATGGCATTCATTTCTTTTAGATCTTCATGGATGGGTTCTTATGGTGGTAACAATGGTATTTTGTTCTCATCCTGCTCTTCCTGCAATGCAGCCCTATCTTGACTTGGCAAGTAGTTATAGCAATGGAAAAATTTCTGAATTAGAAATGTTTGTCCTCTCTAACAAGGACAAGTTTGAGCTGGTGAGCTCTCTCTCTCTACACACTGGAAAAACAACTTGGAGTACAGATACATGCTTTGTAAATTGGTATTCTGATTCTCTGAAGAAGAAAGATAGCTGTTGAGCTGTTACGATTGTAAGGGTTTTGAATGATTTCTGAACTTTTTACTTCTGTTTTATTTTTAGGACAACAATCTTGGATTGGTGAAGCAGGTTGTGTCGTCCATGTATAAGAGAAATATCCAGAGATTGACTCAAACATACCTTACCTTGTCTCTCCAAGATATAGCAAATAGAGTACAACTCAACAGCCCCAAGGAAGCAGAAATGCATGTACTAAAAATGGTAGTTAAAATATGCTGTCACAATATGATTATTAATACTCTCTTTGAGATGATATACTGTAGTGCCTGAGACATGGGTATATGTCTTTCTTGTTTATAGATACAAGACGGCGAGATTTATGCAACAATCAACCAGAAGGATGGAATGGTTAGATTCATCGAGGATCCTGAGCAATACAAGACCTGTGAGATGATTGAACATATTGACTCTTCCATCCGGAGGTATGCCCTTGGAATTTGATTATATAGCAATTGAATGTGAAGTTGAGAATTTTTGAGATGTCAGGTATTTTTGTTTACTTTAAGAACTTGAATGATTAGGATTATGAGGACTATTAGAATATGTTAGATCTATTTTATAATCTTAATTGTTCAAGTTGTCAGTATGATATCTTTGGCATTGTGAGATGGGAGGACTATAAGAGCTCCCCTTTTAAAAGGATTTCCCCTTTTACATTTCCATTCCTGCCAAACAAATGGAACCCTATTCATACAAAATGATTGTAATGCAGTTTAAGATTCATTTTTAATACAGTCACTCTTGATTAATATGTTTAGTAATTGGTTCTGTTTTCTCTTACGAAGGATAATGGCTCTGTCAAAGAAACTTACTGCTATAGATGAATGCATGTCCTGCGATCCACTGTACCTTGCGAAGGTAAGAATCATATACCTAACTATTCGTGATTCAATCTCGATGACTCATCACACGATATTTACATGTTGCAGATTGGAAGAGAGCGACATAAATTTGACTTTGATGACTTTGACAATGTTCCTCAAAAGTTCAACACATGAACTGAGATGAAGAATATACACTGGGTTATTTGTGTTTCATGCTGATATGAATGTTGCCCTTCTGCCGCACAAGGTGTATGTAAGCAAACAGCAACGAGGGCTTCTTTTAGGTTTTCTTCCGTAGAGGAAGTACTTATCCGAGTATGAACGGCTAGAGCTTTGGTAATGGTTTTTCATTGTCTCTGTTTCACTTTTGGAAACTAATATAGTTTATGGTGAAAAGAAGTCATTTTTAATGCTACTATTCTTTTCAAAATATTGGTTGAATGATTCAGTCAAGTAAAATCCTTGTGTTTTTACCTTTTTGTAGCCTAGAGGTGGTGGGATGAATAGGTGATTTTTTCAAAATAAAATCAGATCCATACAATAATTGGTAATATATTAAAGATTATGCTATCTAGATGAGTGTATGATCACAATCATGCATAAATTGTCAGAATTTAAAATGTAAATGTTGAAATTAATTGAATATTATTTTTTATTACTAAGGAAAAATCGAAAGGTAAAATCTTCTAGGCTCTTATCAAATTAACCCGAAAGAAAATTCATTATGAGATGGTCAACTTATAGATTGGTAATTCGGATGTACCACGTAAGAAGACTAGTGCTAAGACTAGTGACTGGTCTGAAGAAGCCCTTCAAATTTGCTCTCGGCAATGGATCTAACACTGGACATTTCTTCCATGTGAATCTTCCTCTTCAAGCTTCACAAACTAGACAATGGAGATTTTCACACCAAAATCACCACCATTTTCCCAGGATGATGTCTCTGTAATTGATTTGAATATCTAAGCACTCAGATCAACCAAAGCTCATTGCAAGAAGATCAAATGACCTGAAATTGTAGAATATTTGCTGTCAACCAATTCACTTCTCTCTGCTCCTTCAGAATTTGAAGCCATCTACTTACATGGGAACCAAAACTAGGGTTGAAAACGTGTCAGCAGAAGCGGCACAAGGTGATTGGTGCATCTGCGCAATACCCATAAGACACCACTTTCTATGCATGTGTTCCACTTTCTACACGTGCACCACTCATGCGTGTGTTGAAGAAACTCTACCGTCCAAACTTTGCATGTGCATGCATCAAGTGTACCTTCATTATCTGAAGTCTGCTCATGTGACCATTATGCATGCCTCGTGCGCCTTGCACTAGAATTGACTCCTCTCAAGCATGCATGCACATTAAGCATAGCTACACAGTTTTCACCCATTATGTGCGCACGTGTGATTTGTGGGTAGGTTTTTATGAAAGGTTGAACTTCTTGAGTCCGATACATGTTTTAGAAAGAATGGGATTTGGTAATCTTCATGTTAGCATCTTAACATTATCTCGGAAATAGATGAGAGTTCGGTCTTTCTTCATGTGAAGATACCGAGAGCATTAAACTCCACATCACTATCAAAATCACAGAATTCGCCAATTACACAGTTTTCACCCTAAATACATGTGCATTAACCATAGCTACATGATTTTCATCCTTTATGTGTACGCCACGTGCATATCGTCCCGTGTGATTTCCGGGTAGGTCCTTATGAAAAGTCAAACTTATTGAGTCCAACATATGTTTGTGAAAGAATGGGACTTAACAGTATTTTGAAAATGGTAGATGAGTTCAATTTTTCTTCATGTGAAGATATTGAGAGCACTGAACTTAGCACATCACTATCCTAATCTCGGAGTTTGTCAGTTATACATATTCCTGACTGTCAACCTTTTTTGAAACAACGTGACAAATCACTTTTAGCTGATAATAAAACAAATAAATCATAGTTTAGATATCACCAAGATAGATCCTGCGTACATGTGTAAACGTCTTCATTTAGATTACCTCGAAGGAAAGGACTATTAGCATTCAATTCGGATAGTATCTATCCTTTAATAGCTGTAAGAGTTAAAACTACCTTGAAAGTTACCAGCTTGGCAACAGGTGAAAAGGTTTCATTACAATCAACTCCTTTGCTGAGTATATCCTTTTGACACAAGTTGTGCCTTAAATATCTCAATTGTACCATCATATTTTCTCTCCGATTGGTTTCCTTCTGGCAGGCAAATCAACCAGCTCCCAGTTGTTCTTGAGTTCCAGAGCTAAATCCTCATTATCCATGACCTTATACAAATCTTTAGAATTCAGCCCCGTTGAAAGAAAATGGTTCTTGCTGTGTGACTTTTAGAAAAATTGTCATGAAAAAAAAGAATCAGGAGGGTAAGAGAAATTTGAAGCTAGAACCCTGCCTGAAATGAGACAATTTGACTGTAAAGATCATTGATGTATAATAGCCTGTTGATATAGATGTGTTGGAGGTCTTCCTTTCCTTATGAGGGGACAAGGAAGAGGTGTTTCTTTAGGAATATCAGGACATATGGAAGGAATAGAACTGAATGATGTAAGTTTATTTATGATTGAATGATTTGGAAACAAAACATTGTCTGAAGGAGATGAAGTTGATGGCTTGCATGTAAAAATCATTTCATGAAAAGTATCTCTAGAAATAAAAACAAAATGATTACTCAATTCTAAAAGTTTGTATCCTTTCATACTTCAGGGATGTCCTATAAAATTGTGCCTCTTGGGTCAAGGATCAAACTTGTGTCTTTGTTGTTTCAAAGTAGATTCAAAACATTAATGTTCAACGGTTTTGAGGTAACTGTAATCAGGCTGAGTATTGTGTGTGATTTGCTGCCCAGTTGTGGAGATGGAATCCGATAAATCAAATATGTTGCTGTCATAACAAAATCATTCCAATATCTGAGAGAGAAACCTGATTGGAATTCAAGTTATCTAGCCACATTTAAGATGTGATGATATTTCCTTCCAGCCACATTATTTTGTTGAGGGGTTCAACATAAGACCTCTGCAGAATGAATCCTTTGTTAGAATAGAAATCATTCATAGTAAATTGAAGGCCATTATCTGATGTAATGATCTGTGTTTTGGCTTGAAATTTTGCCTATAGGAGGTCGTAAGAATGCTGCAGATGTGTTTTGATTTCAGATTTGTGTTTCATAAGATATAACCGAGTTCATTGTGTAGAGTCATCCACAACGGTGAGAAAGTATTTTGAACCATCATAATCATCTTTTAAGGACCAGGTCCCCATATCTCATAATGGTGAGAAGAGTCCTCAAAAGATTACTTGATGTGGGCCATTGCACATTCATCCATTCAAAACGAAGAGACCAGAAGGCAAGGTTCTGCAGAAAACATTTGTGAGGAAAGAAAGAAAAGTAGCAATTCAGATCATCAGTAAGCTTCCTTACAGATTAAAAGTGAACGAAGAATAGATATCACGTCTTTGAGAATGATGTGTTTGTTGAAGAGTTATGTCTCCTTGGTGCTTCACCTGAGCAAGTTGTCAGTTTGGAAAAAGGAAATATTTGAGACCGTGTGATCTGCGGCTCCCATACCGACGGTCAAAGGCGAAATGCTAGAGCCTTGAAAGGTGAGGACATAGGAGTTTTGTTCTTGCGATAGAGAATGAGTATACTATCGAAGTTCATAAATCCAGGGTGTATTATCTTGTGCAAAATGTTCCTCCAAATCCAGCCATAGCTAATGTGCTGTGGCAACATGCATGATACCATCTTTTGATTTCAAGAGCCGTGGCGTGGCACTTTCAAGCTATGTTACCACCATGTTGTTAAACTCCAGCCAAGATTCCGACGTGAGATCATTTTCATCGGATGGTTCCATCGACTAAACCCGGTGCTTAATGTTGGTTTGATTGGTCTTGCCGGTGAATGATAATCATAGAGTAGATGCAAACCATTAGTGGGATTCATATGATAGAAACTAGTTAACTCTCTTGAGTAGCTGTTGATTGATTGTCATGTTGTATACGAGAGAAAAAATCATTGTTGTGTGTGTTGGAAGAACTTTGTCAATTGCTTATAAGAAATCAACGCAAAACTCGAGCAAATAGGCGCACAAATTTCTTGCGATAAGTTCACAAAAATTGTGATGAGAATGTAATCTAATTGCGATGTAACATGACAGGCAGAGCATGTCAAAATTCTGAAACCTTTGCCATTTCAGGGAGCCTCGATCGATTTTGGGATCTTCGTCTTTCTCCAAGCTCTGACCATTCTAGAGCTCGAGCTCGGATATATGGGAGCTCTTGTTATTTGAGATCTCTAGCTCCTTAGGCCTTGGCCCTTATATTGCGGCATCGGACTTTCTGTCGAGTTTTTTAGTTTATGTTTTTCATTCGACTTCTCATACGTTCAGTTTATACTTAAAACTTTTTTAGACCTCATTAATTTGCTGGCTTGATGGTCCTTGACATGTTAAAAGATTGTGTAATAGGACGGGTAGAATATGTGTTAATAATTTTTTAAATTATTTGTTTATCTTTGAAAAATATTTTAAAAAATAAAATTAGTAC
>JAOVVI020004097.1:0-18110 GCA_028571085.2 Nepenthes alata | reverse complement strand
CACGCTGATATTCGGACCAAGAGATCCCTTTTATTTCTTATGAGATCAGATTCTAAGGGATCTTATCTCTTACTGGTGAAATTTTATGATCCTTGTTATATTGGTATTCGAAGTGATCCGACTTTCTTATGCATTTGAATCATGAATGCGGTGAATTGTATTTCCTTGGATATATACTGATCTGTTAGATATCGTATTGTTATTCATAATTCTTGTCATACATTATATATTGTGTATTTAAGACTTTTATTATCGATTCCTATTATTTTTGGATTTGTTATCACTTGTTGAGTATTTAGCTCACTCTTACTATTTTTCTTTCTTCCAGAGTAGTAAGTTAGATGAGGATGACTCTAGCGTAAATCAAGAATTATGGCAAGAGAGATTGAGAACCAACTAGAGATAATATCGAAATAATGCTCTAGAGATATATTTTGACATTTTGTTTTATTTGTTGGGATTATTTTTGGAACTATGTACTTTCCCACGGATTTATTTTACTATGAAGATATTTGATATTATGGTTGTGTTTTATTAGTTGTGGATATGCCAAATATATATATATATATATATATATTGGTTGAGAATGTGGACTTATCTTATATAATCAGGTTTTAATATTAGTTATGGATTTGGGTTAGGGTCGTCGCAAATAATTTGTGCCTGTTGAGACTAAAAATAAATACCCATCTGCTTATTGGCTCAAAATATATAACCAATTAGGATTTAACTTCATTTTAACAGCTATTCTTTGGTCATTTTTCTACCGATTGACTTCTATAAGAATGAAGCAAAATTATTAGAAAAGTTGCATGACATCCTAAAAGCCCAACACTCTTCTACAAACGCAATAGGAAGAAAGGAACTAGCTCCCTTTAAATACAAGCAGCTAGGTATAAGAGGTCCGATTGTTCTTTATCCAATGTCCAAGTATTCCTCAACTGCCAAAGCCATAATGGAAGTATCTTCGGCAAGCCAACCATATCCCATCGAACCTCGTAGAGAGCACGACCCTCTATCTCACTTCCTCTAACATAAACATATTATAGTTGAGTTTTTAAGAGTGTATAAATTTGTAGCACTCTTACTTTACTCAATTTAATACTAATTTTGGTATCGGAGGAGTTCCTATCGGGGCCTTACTGAATTTATTAGTTATGGTGTATAGGACTAAATCTAAAATATTTGGGTTTAAATTTCACAGTCATTTTAAATGAACTTTAGTTTAACTGCACATTACACACAATTCAACTTCTTCTCGAAAGTTTCTAATATAGTCAAGTCAAATAATAATTACCAAATTATATCAATAAAATTTCTATACTGAAACTACGTTAATCTAATTTATGTAACAATAAAATAATTTTTTTTAATAAAATCATTAATTTTAAAAAAGGGGAACCCTAAAATATCACATTTGGATATTATTTAGCAAACCTAAACATTGCCCATAAAATAACTTCTAGATGAAGCAAAAACTTAGATTTAAGGTGATTTTCACAACAGACGCAAAATATTTAACCTTACTTCCCAACCTTGACACAAACGAAGTGAATCATACTAAGTGTGTGCTACTAAAACAAAAATCCAAATAAAAATTACACAATTAAAAGGACGACGCTTGAGAGATTCGAGAGAATTCTCTCGAGAAATGTTAGGGTTTGTACTCCTGATATTTGATTTATCAAATATCAGAAATTCCAACCGTTGGATTGAAGGCGAAAAGCGACAGCTGTGATCGCTTGTTTTTTCCTTCATTCTCACCTGCTAGATAGATCCCCATCCAACTCTGTTGATATTCTTTGTTAATAAATTTCAGGTTAATCCCGACTGCCGCGGTCGTACGTTAACGGGCACCCTGGTCCCTCGTTACCACGCCTAGCATGCGCAGAACGCCTGTTGGACTTGCTCAGCACCGCCGACTCCAAGACATAAGGCCGACCTAGTCCGTCGGTTGATGCCATCTGTAACCGGAAAACGGGACTCCATAATCATCATCTCCGACCAGAAGAAGACAAAGTGGGAAATTGCTCAGAGCCGTGATGTGGGGTTCAGGGAGAGTAATCGTTCGATCATTAGTAGCAAGAGGATTCAAACCCAATACTTTCGGTGAAATTTGTAATCACCGATGGTTATATGCTTCTTCTGCGCACTTCCATAGATCCAAGGGCAACAACAACTCAACTTCTACTTCTCTAACATCCTCTTCTTCTGCTATTATCTCTTTGAATTCCCGTCAATGGACTCCTTTCCGGGGTATCATTTTCTTTCCTTCACGTTCTTTTACCTTTTCGCTAGTTTGGCTTATATATTTGCTTGCTAGGTCGCAATTGCTAAACTTGTAATCTTATTTACTTTTTGCCACTATCAATTCCGCATGTTAGAGTACCCTCTGCCAAATTCAACTAGATATTATTGTCTTTGCCGATATTTATGGTAGAAATGACATTATAGTGTTAACACCGCTTAATTTTGCGGTTTTTGTTTCTGACAGGGCAGA
Organism: Nepenthes alata; assembly: GCA_028571085.2. NCBI lineage: Eukaryota > Viridiplantae > Streptophyta > Magnoliopsida > Caryophyllales > Nepenthaceae > Nepenthes > Nepenthes alata. The sequence goes on along the minus strand of JAOVVI020004097.1, from coordinate 15,610 downwards.
GCAGGACCATGTTTATCCAAACGCAGCCTACGCCGAATCCTTCCTCATTAATGTTCTATCCTGCCAAGCCAGTTATGGAAGTCGGGAGTGCTGACTTTCCGAATGCTCGGGTAGCCATGAATTCACCCCTAGCGAAAGCACTTTTTGGAATCGACGGTAGTCTTCCTCGTAATTTTCATCCTCTGCTATTGTTTCTGTAATTGAAGTCCATACTGTTTAATAGCTTCGTGACATTTTTAGTTTCTTTAACTTCCCATGCATTTTCCATTTGCTTTGAATTTTTTTTTTCTGTTATCATGTTATGGTATATGCTGCAAAAACTGTTATTAAGGTTGGATAGTACCAAGTTAAACCACGAGTGTGATAATTGCCGTTGGTGCCTGGCAAGAAGAAACAGAGAGAATTTCCCCTTGGCATTATAAAGTAGAGTAGTTACTGACCAGGTCTTGGGTCGGACTGTAGGATTGAATTTTAATACGAGAAATCAACACTAAATCCCTCGAATACTCAGAGGGTGTGAATAAGTGTGTGATGGTATAACAAACATTACCACCCATAAATTCAATACACGTGAGTAATTTACAGCACTAGATGATCACACCACCATATCAATCAAATATGTTCAATAAGATGGAAAAATATGCATAGAAGTAAAGTACGCATGATCTTGTTGACAAATGAAAAACTTGTGAACAAAGTGTCTGAGAAAAATCCTTTGGGCTGAGTCGCCAATTGAAAATCCACTAAATAAAAAGAGTTGATGTACAGAAATGGTTCAAATGCACTAGATCCAAGTTGACTAACCTCAAACTCGTGACTATTCAAGGATCTCCTCTGATCTGCTCACCTGCATAAAAACTAGAACCTCTAGTTTTCTTGCTATGGTTCTTTTCAAGAATTCTTCTGCGGAACTCCAACAGACAAGCCACACATAAAAATCTGTAGGATTGCAGGCTTGGATTAAGTATTTAAAGGTTTTTGGGGGTGATAGGCTTAGAAGATTCAAGAGCCCCATCATCATCATTGAAATAAGAAAATTTCCTGAAAATGTTTGGTGGTTCACTCACAAGTCACACACAAAGCTCTCTAGAAAGATGACGAAATCAATGGCAATAAGTTCTCTACCGCTCTAAGAAGTTGAGCGCCTTTATAAGTAGTAGGCTACTCGTCAAAGCATTTGCAGAATCGTGTAGTGCAGATAATTGTGTTCTGCACTTCTGAAATTGTATGAGCTTCTTGCGAACTATTGAACACTGCAAAATTTGCGCAAACCTCATGCTGAAGTATTCTGGTCTTGTTTCACTCAAGCCAAATATCATGCAAACATTAAGAGAAATTCTTGGCTGAAAATCCAGGCTAACACCAACTTCTAGCAGCAAAATTCTTTGCCTGATATCCATGCTTTAGCAAAAATTGAGCCAACATCATGTGAAAGCCTCTACTATATTTCAGATGCTTGATCGAAGATTGAACCAACTTTGAGCAAAACACTCAAGTTGATTTTTGATACTCAAGCCAACTTCTAACCAACAATGAGCAAAACACCTGGACACATAATTTAAGAAAGAGACTCAAAATATTGCACATTATCTTGGAACATCTCAAATACTAATAGACTGGCCCAACATAATATAATATCTTTTTTGCTTTATTTTATGAAGTGGTTGCTAGCCACGATGCATGCTGAAGTTGAAGGGTCGGTTGTTATTTTAAATAGCTTTTGACAAAAAGCTGTCAATTATCTTTTTTTCCCTTAAAAGTTTTCTGAAACGCTTATTGAGGTTCAATATAAGTTGCTTTGAGGTTTTTCAACAAGTTTCAATTCAGATCATTTTTAGGAATACCCCAAAATTTTTTTTTGGAGAAGTTAAAAATTGTAAATTTCTCTGAAAGTATTTTTTAGAAGCAGTGACAACACCCCTAATACTTTTGCTTTCTGGACTAAGACCATTTCAACTAAGTGATTGTTAATAAGAGTTGTTCTCAACAATTCAATCAAATGGTGTTGTGCAGTTATGTCATTTCCCCTATTTATGATGTCAAGACAAAATTTATTCAAAGATAAGACTGATAAGAGATAAGCAAAGTCTGGACTGGAGTAGGGTAGCTGGGTTTAGAAGGGAACTTTGATGGATGGTCTTTGGGTTGTCATTTGATATACAAGAGGCTGAGTTATGTAGACTTTAGGTTCACAGTTAATCGGACATTGGGTAGCATTTGGGTTCTGATTTAAAGGTTACCAAGAATGTTCAAGGGAGTCTAATGTAATAATAAAGTTGCTCTATTGTGGTTTAAATATTATAGGCTCAAAAAGTGGAAATAATCTCTCTATATTTCGTGAGCATGGCTGCGTGCGTTAGCCTTCTTTGGATTGTGTCGCTATTTGTTTATTTTCTTTAGTGATACTTGTTTGGTTGTTTTTGTGCTTTAAATACATGATTGGATGTGTGGGGTAAAAACATAACAAGGAAGTGAAGTTTCAGGGAAGAGCTAAGTGAAGAGTGTGTCAAAAAGAGGAGGGAGGTAATAAAAGCATAAGATAACACAAGAATATGGCTTGGGGGTTCATGATAATGAAAGGCTTGTGGAAATATAAATAATAGATGATATTATTGATTGGAAACCTCAAGAATCAACTAGCTCAGGAGGAAAACTTTTTGGGCTTCTCAATACAGTTAAGGCAAATCCATTAGAAGGTCAACTTATAGTATAGTAGGGAAAAATGCATTATACCCCTAGCCATCTCTTCTTGACTCATGACCCCTACTGAATCACATACTTTCTTGATTAGCCTCAAGTTATGTATTTGGACCCCTTTGGAAGTTATGAGATATTCCTATATTGATTCGAGAATTTCCAAACCAGCTCTATTGGTTGAAAACACTTCAATTCTATGTAGGAGCGACACATCAAAATTCTATAGGATTACGGGCCAAGTAATGTGATTAACGATTGTGGTGAGATATCTTCGTAAGCTTTAAGTGCAGGCTATTATGGAAATATGAAAATCATTCAAAGGGTTGATGACATTCCGAAAGGTAGTATTCTCCACTAGCCTTGGAAATTCGGGCCACACATAGTATTCTCGGGCTATCACTTAATCAAGGGCAAAGAGTATCTCCTCATCCTCTCTCTTCTTCTCCCTTCAATTGATGATTAAACAGACTGGACTCCTTTTACTTCCTCTTTTTCCTTTATTGGTCAATGGCCCATTCGCTTTTCCTTTGCTGTCTTTTTGTCGTGCTTTCATATGTTTTGAGTACATGTTCCGTGCATACCCGCATTAGAACAGACAGATTTCTCACTCCCCCTTTTTGAGCTTTCTTTTTGTATGGTTGACCTACTCCATGACTCTTAAGGCATCTCATGGACTATTTTCATACTCTCTTACAAATACAGGAATCACACGAGTTTTCTTTGGATCTGATTTTATAACTGTAACCAAGTCTGAGCACACTTCTTGGGATTATTTAAAGCCTGAAATTTTTGCCGCAATCATGGATTTCTATACATCTGGTCAGCCGTTGTTTCTAGATGCAAATACTGCAGCTTCGAAGGATACAGCAATTCATGAAGTATGTCTTTTAACTTCCTCGTTATTTTAGGCTGTGTTTATATTGAATACTAATATTTTTCTGCTCTTCCACGTTTCCTTTTAGTAATTACCTTCATATGAGACTTCTATAATGCATGAGAAGGTGTGCTGAGCTATGGAGACAAACTTTATTTCGTCATTTGATTCTGACATGGCATCATGTAAAACATTCTTGTCCATGGTGTTGTGTTGAATGCTTCTGTTTTGGGTAAATTTGACGAAGTTGTGGCTAAGTTTCTGGATATGGTGAACTTTGTGGAATCACAGAAGGGTAGCAGATGAGTCAAGCCAGTGGGATGAACCAGAAAAAGTTGTGTCTCATGAACTTTGTATTTGTACTGCACATAGAAAAGAAGGCCAGTATACTGTTTGTGTTGCTCTATTTGTGGCCTTATGGGGTATCTATTTAGAATCTTGTCCAATGAGCTTGGAAGATCTTCAGCACCAAGCATTTTTTTGTTTGTGTGCGTGGATGTGGTCATTTAAAATCTTTTATGCTAATGGTAAGGAGATCAGGCACTGAATATGCTCTTATTCAATCTATGAGTTGGCTTCCAAGGAGGAGGTTGTTGTCTATTATTTGTTGATAAAATGATATTTTATCTTCGCTCTACTGAAATGGGTGGGGTGGGATGCTTGTGGGTGAGTTTTGATGCAAAGATAAGTTGCTATATTGTGACCTAGAAGCCACTAGTTTAGGCCACACATACCACCTCTCAGCAATGTGTGAGCCTTGAGCTGCATTTTTGTTTATGCTTGGAAAGTCTAGGTCACTTTAGATGATGAAGCTTGGGTGTATTTGCATCTTGCAACAAGGAGTGAATCCCATGATGAATTTCTTAGGAATATGATTTAGAATTTTATGTTCCAACTAGAGTTGCTTGCTTTCGTGAGAAGCTACATGGGGCTAAATTTTGCAATTGATATGCTTGAGAGTTATGTGATGAAGGAATCAATCACAAGGCTGATTCGGGGATAAAATATGTTTATAGAGAAGGGAGAAATTAGACAGGGAGACAGAGGACACTGGGGACAGAACAAAGAAAAGATATTTCAGCTTCCATGTACTTCATTTGCTCTAGCTATGATGAAGGTTTATTGGCTATTATATAGATTGGCACTTTTTAACTAGTTCTAACAACTTCCTAATTGTTTCAATTACATTCATGCCTAATCTATCTTCCAACCACCTGAATTTTGAACTGGCCATCTGTTGCTGACCTGCTGAAGTTGCTGCTGACCTGTTGCTGATGCTGCTGATGCACATAAAGCTACTGTTTCCCATTTGGTTCAGCTGCTGATGCAATAGCCTTAGCTCATGACAACTACCCCCTTGGTGAAATCATCCTTGTCCCCAAGGATGGAAGGAACAAAATTATAGTGGAAAAAATTGGAGCTTATAATTGTTATGTATGAGGAGATTCCAGTAGCAGCCATTGGAATTTGCTGCTGTGGGACCTGTGGTTAGCAATTAAAAACTGACTTTTAAGTATGGTTTTACTAATTATATTAGTATATTACCCATATACAAGGTGAAACTCCTTGTAATTAAAGAAGTGTCATCTTGGTGATTTTAAAATTAGGTAACTTGCAACTGAGAGCAGGACTTGTTGACGAAGATCCTTCCTTTTATCTTTCAAAAAATTTGGCACTGAAGTTAGATGATCATAGGTTTAGAGATCACCAAGAAGCATGTTACTGAATGTTATCTTCATTGTGAACCTAGTATTGCTGCTGATGCTGTTGTATGGTAGAATTGATGGTAACTGAGCTTGCATGAAACTGAATGTTGTATGCTGTTCTGGACCGTGATTCCGTGTTATTGAGCCAGGTTCAATTGCTGTTGGCTGGAATAATGTGCAAATTTTTGTCTTTGTTGAATTTGATTTTTGAGTTTTAGCTTGTGTGATGTCTAGGACAACAGTTAGTCAATTCAGCAGAAACATCAGCACTATCAGAAATTTCATCAATTTTAGCAACTTCAACTGGAGCAGGTTGTAGCTCCAATACATTCAGCAACTGTATCAAGGCTCAAGTGGAATGGAACAGCTAATGCATTTGTCTGAACAATTTCACAAGTGTAATAGCTTGATCAGCTATCACAGGAGTGTCATTGATTTCATCAAAATGTTTTGTTGCTGAGGTACTTGGTTCCGATGTAGGCACATTAAGGTTCAACATAGGGGTGATGAGTGCCAAAATTTTGCATTTTATAATCAGAACGAAAAATAGCTTGTGGTTGTGGTGGTGTATAGTTACTGTTGGGATGCCCATGATCAGAAATCAAAATTGCATCTTCTTGCCACTTATTAGTACTCCAAAACATAATATGCAGTTGACAATCTTTTTCATAGGTTGGCCTTTGATGTTGTAGTGAGTGCATAGTTTTTTCCTTTGCAATCTTTCCAAATGGAGCTAACACTTGATATAATACGTTTCTTGTAATGGGAAATTGGATATCATCTATATGTGCCAAGATTATTGTGTTAGGTTCTGCTGCAGTATAACGAGGTGAAATAGGATATATTCTGTAGTGACAGTGGAGTGCATCCATATGATTTTCTTGCAAATTTGTAGAATCTCAGATTTCAGAATGAAAAAATGAGGAAGCAAGAATTTGAGTGCTTGGTTTGAAGACCAGACTTTGTTGGATTCCTAAGGAAGACTTCATAAATCAGAAGTGCCCCATTATGACGTGAAATAAAAATTTTCAAAATAATGCAGTTGTTGTTGCAACAATAATTGCAGAATTTCTGAAAGTAAGAATTGGAGTGCGACCTGCCTAATGCTGATGGAATCAGAATTGACAAAATTTTGGACTTGGAAGATGATTGATAATGTAAATTTAGCAATGCAGCATGTGATGCTAAACCTATTTATATATGATGATGTTGAAGCAATTATGTGGAATTTCAGAATACAGGAAATATAGAAATAGGATTGCAGAATGCAGAATACCAAGTCAGAGAAGGCATTAGAGAGGGGAGCATGATCGAGAAATTAGAGGGGGAGACCAAGGTGACTAGGGACAAAACAAAGAGAAGCTCTTTCATCTTTTTTTACTTCATTTCATTCATAGCTACCATTAAGGTTTATGACTTTATATATAAACTTGGCACATCCTAACTACTTTTAACAATTTCATAACTGATTCAATAATATTCACATATTGCTGACAACATATAAAACCTGCCTAAACTGTCTTAAACCTACCCCTCGCTGACCTGCTGAAGCTGCTGCTGGCCTGTTTCTTAGTGAACATGCCCGTGCAGATGGAGTTGTTATTGCCATTTGCCGATGCCAGTTTGGCTCATTGCTGATACAGTAGTCTAGGGTCGTGACAGGTTATTAGGTCATCTAATGCCAGCGTAGTAACTAATTCCAGTTGCGACCCATGTGGACGTATCATAATGGTCACATTATAATCAAACATATGTAGTGTAATTATAGCAATTCTAGATAAAATTATATGCTCTTCAAAAATTAATGATTTAGATATTCCTAAAAGTAATAGATTCATTACCTTTGATCTATAATTCATGAAAATAGAGGCATTGATGATGGCATGATGCAATATTAATATAGGTTGGCTAAAATGGAGAATTGCGTCAAGTGTGCTTTGACATCGAAATACACCTCTAAATTTGAACGGAAAATTTTATAAAATAGCTATTCGACTTACTCTAATTTATAAATTGGATGAGCAAACAAACATATACAAAAGATGGATAAGGAAGATGATATTCATAAAGGCTTAGGAAATTGCATATGTAAAAAATAAGATTAGAGAAGGACATCTAATGTGATTAAAATATTTGAAACTTATGGCAAATGAAACATATTTGAGAAAAGGTGAGTGAATTGCGGTCGGAGGGAAATAAAAAAGAAGATATAGACCTTAGAAAAATTGGAGTGAGGTGACAAAAATGATTTGAAATCGCTGCTACCTTCCTTCCTAAGGATATTGTAATAGATCGAGCATAAATTTGTAACACCCGAAAGTTGATTATATAATCATCCCACTTAATATGACTCAAGGCTTTACTTCTGTTGAATAGCCATAAAATTAATAGGAGAACTAAAACATATATTGAAATAGAAAAAATGGAAAGTACATTACCCCCAGGCCCCAACTGACGCATTTTACGACTGACAATGGATATGCCTATGCTATTACCCATGCACCTAATTCTTATTTGGATATGCCATTCTTCCCTCTCGAAACACCCTTTTCCCCAAGGGTGGAACTGAGGTCATTACTTCCAAGATTTTATCAACTTTCTTTTTTAGTATATTTTAAAATTTCTAAGATGACGATATTGAGGAGAGGTACCCAAATATCTAAACTTTGGTTCCTACTCATGGCTTGGGAACCTCATTGCAAATTGTGATTGGCAAGGATTCGGCCCCTGATCTTTGCATGCAGCAGGAAGAAGTAACTTAAGGTGTGGAAATGCAACCAAGTCTCCATACATTCCATGACCTGTTGGAAATTGTGGAATTTTTTGGCAAGTAAACAAGCCATCAAAGGAGTAACGTTGGTCCAAACATCAGCTCCAGCTCATTTAGAAATGGAATCACACTTGATTGAGTAGTGAACAATGTCGTTGAAAATTCACTTTTGGAAACATGGTTTTCAAGTTCACTTGCACCCTAGCATTTGGAACATGTATTGCACAATCAAGTCAAACCTCTTTTCTAGCTCCCTAAACATTATTCAGAACATTGCTAAAAAGTGGTGGCTGTCCCCTCGTTGCTTTTGGTGCATCTCTGGATTGTTTTTCTAAGTCTCCACCACCACTATGATCTATAACTTCACAGTGAAGTCTTGGCCCTCTAAGCAATCATGGACTGTGTATGTTTCATCACACCATTCACAAAGGTGCTTTTCCCTTATAAATGCTTCCACTTTTAGTCCACTCCATATTCTTACTGTTAAATGCACCAATTGAATAAAACTCTCAGTGATTATATCACTGACTGATTTTTCATTTCAACTTTTTCAATGAGATTTAGCTCTTAAATTTCACGAAAATTTATGTAATCTTCAGAGAGAGATAAATAAATGGGAGAAAATGACATATTTAGCACCCTAAAATCAATTAACCCAAACAGTAGCGACCAAGAATTAACCCAAACTGGACTCGCAACAGTTTATGTTTGCAGGAAGTGACTTCAGGATAATATAGTTAAACTCTAGTTCTTAGGATCAATTAACCTCAAAAGGTCCAAAATGACCCACTCAAGGCTTACGATTCAATAATTAACTTGAAACAAATCCAAACATTCCACAAGTTGTTGAATATAGGTTAAATAAGAAGAACACTTGTGGATGAGATGAGACTCAAGAAATTTAGTTGCCAACTTCTTCAAGGCACTGGAAAGAAAATTACAGCAACGAAGCTGCTGGGTGTTATATTGTACAATATTTTCTTCTGTATAGCTGGTGAGTGGAGATTTGATCTGTACCTCACATGGAGAGTCAGATCCAAAGAAAATTAAGTTAGATATGGATTTTTGTTGAGTTCTAAAATCAAAATGGAAGAAAATAGTTGTATCCTGTTATTGTGTCTCTCTCTTTTTGGGATCAACAATTTTGTCAAAATGGGGACATTTTTGTGTTGGTTGACGATTTGATGAAGAAAGGAACTGATAGATCAAGTAGAATCTGAATTAGGTCTGATGAAATAGAGCAATGAATTTAGTGTGGGATGAAGGTAATGAAAGGGAAGACGACTGGAAAGTTGAGATTGAAGAAAGAGCAAATGGGTAATATAAGATAACGATCAAACTCAGACCTGATTTTCCTTTTCTTTTATAAAGAATTGGTGATAATAAAAGCGGGGAAGGCTGTGGTGGTGATGGAAGCTTTGAATAGTGTGGCTATCTTCTGATCTGAAAGGATTGGATGTGGAATAGCAGCAAAAAATTTCAACAATCAGTAACAGAACCTTTTTTATCTGATACCATTTATGTGTGCTGAATTTGTAAGATGGATCAAATCTCTGTCAAGGAACTCAAGAGATGGGGAATGAGTATTAAGAGCTTGAAGATGGTTGTCAATGATGGAAAGTCAGTTGTGCAGAGAGAGAATAAGAGTGGGAGAGTTGGATTGAAAATTAATACTTCATTCCATGAATGCTCTAGTACACTGTCTGGTCATAAAACTAACAGAACTGACAATTATAGCCAAATAGATAGTGGGGAATCCCACCCACGGGTAACACATTCTAGAACTAACTAGGATATAATTGGGTACAAGGATTTACCATGTTATTTCAATGCACCTTCTTATTTGGATATGGGTCATTGTTCTTGTTTTGGATATCCATGCTGAGGTTTAAATCTTGAATTGGCATGCCAGGCTGAATATGTACCTGAGCCTTGTACACCGCCTCTCACTCCATGGGAATTGGTTTCGCCCGTATCATTTGACCAATGATCCCCCATGACTTCAGTGTATCAGTGATGTAGAGAGGGGGAAGAGTAGGGGAGGGGAACGAGAAATCAAGGGAGGGGGAGAAACAAAAGGATAACCAGGGGGAAGAGAAGGAGAAACCAAGGGGGAGAGAGAGAGATAGAAACCTAGAGAAGGAGAAAGATCACAATCAATCAAAATTCATTCAATTCATCAATACTACCAAACAATAGAGGTTAGGGTTCTTATATAAAGTAATCCTAAGCCTAAAATGATGTGGAAACAAATATAATTTTCTAACTAAATATAATATAAGTTCCTAAAATAAAATAAAAATCTCACTATAATAAAATCTCAACACAATAAAATCATGCAAATCAAATAAAATCAAAATTTTTCAAATAAAATAAAATCAAATAAAATAAAAGCAAATCTCTTATAATTTGGAATATTTGTGATGCCCGTATCAATTCTCCCTGAATGGTTGGGACTCGACCCCGTCAAATAAAACTTTTATAATCAATTCTTCAACCACAAGCTAAACGGCTGTGCAATCTTCCGTTGACAGTGATAGACACGTGTTAGTGGGAGCCGAAATTTGACTAACAGCCAATGTCTCCGAAAGGAACTAGATTGGGGCCTTAAAAGGTTGCAATCCTGCAGACTCTAATAAATTTTTAAAATATTTGAGTCTAACTATTGGAGTGTTTCTCGAGAAATCCATTCATTCTCGGACTCTGGTCGGCTAACCCAATGGATAATGAAGTATTGAATTGCTCCATCCCTGATAAACACAATCTGATACCAAATTTGATGCAGAGAAGGGGAAAAGTATGAGAGGGGAAGGAGAACTAGAGCAAGAGAGATAGATATAGAATAAAGATCAAAGAGAAGTAGAGACCAAAAAAAGAGGAGACCAAATGGAAAAGTGGAAGAAAAGCACAAACACTTAATATTTCATTCAATTCATCAAATATTGCTTCAAACAATAGATGTAAGGTTCTTATATAGAGAATCTTATACCTAGGATAATTGGAAACAAAATCGCCATCAAATAACTTCTAATTTGGAAAGAAAATCAAATGGGAATTAAAAATCAATCTCTGCTAAATTAATAATGAAATCAAATTTCTGTTAATTAATAATCAAATTTACTATGGAAATAAAATCAAATCTAATTTGGAAGTAAAATCAAATCAATTTTGCATCCTTGATATTAGCATTAATTCTCCCCGGGCAGTTGGGAATCGACCCTGTCGAATAAACTTCTATAGTTACTTCCCTGACCAAAATTGATTGACTGCGCAATCCTTCACCGACAATGGTAGACACGTGTGAGTGGGGTTGAAATCAGACAGAACTACCAATGCTTTAGGAAGGAAAAGGACTTGGGCTTGGAGATGAGCAGTCCTGTTGACTCGGATAGAATGCTAAATACCTGGGTTGAACGGGTGGTGTGCCTCTCGAGAAATCCAAGCAATCTCGAACTCGGGCTAGCCGAACCAATGGACAAGAAAGTGCTAAACCCTCAATCCTTGGGAAACATAATCTACTCATCTAGAATAGCATCAAGTATATCTTTGTGTGCCGAAAGGGTGGAGGGTTGTGGAGGAACGGGTGGACATGCAATATGGGGCGCATTTGGGGGCACTTCAAGGGGATCAACCGGTGGTTTAAAATGACCTTTATAAGTATGTAAATTTTCCACATCAAAGATATTATGAAAACCAAAGGAAGGGGAAGTATCAATAATATATACATTTGATTTAATCTGCTGTAAAATTTTAAATGGACTAGCACTACGAGTAAGCAATTTAGATTCGAGCCCATGTAGACGCCGCTCTGAAATGACCTGAACCATAGTAGAACCTCCAACATGAAATGCAGCATGCCTTTGATGAGTATCAGTTTAAAATTTATGAGGCATTAATTATTCCCAATTGTTAATTGATCTTGATATATAAGTCATGAAGGTGTTTGGTAGAAGGTTCGGTTATCATGGACACACTAATATGTGGGGATAGTAGGATAAGGTTGAAGGGTTTTCGAGATATATACCCAAACACAACTAAGAACAGAAAGACATCTGGAAAGTTTGGGAGGACTTGATGGGCCTCATTAGAAATTGACATAAAAGAATTTGAAAAAGCTTTAAGACCAATAATAGCAAACGCAAGAGACTTACTTATAGATACACGTTCAAATGTTGTGGGATGAATGATATGTACTCATTTTGTTTCTACTACGGCCCTTCCTTTATTAAGAGTTATCGATTTTGGGGGTAAATGATAAATGAATTTTCTTTCCCTTGTGAAAAAAAGAACAAGAATTAGAATGACCTTTGATTGTGACATCCAAGTCGTATAGTTAAAGGCGTCCGAGAATGACATGACTCACGTCTATTGGTATAGCACCACACTAAATGTGATCTTTATATTATAAGAATCGAATGGGTACAAGACAACGTTCTTTGATATCTATCGAAGACGTGTCAATCCATAAGACACTATATGGAGTAGAATGCGGGACAACTTTAAATCCCAAACGAGAAATGGTATTAGTTGAGACTGCATTGATACAATTACAACTATCTACGGTAATCTTTCAAGCTTTTTCATTCACTTTGATATAAGTGTGAAAGATAGTATGATAACGCTAATTATCAGCCACTTTGAATTGTGTCAAGGTGCATCGTCTAACACTTAGAGATGGCTTATCAAGGACAAACGATCGGGAGTCTAGGCTAGAGGAGTTAGTCTTGAGGCAGCCTACAAATGTGTCAATGTTATTACTATTTATGTCATCAAACTCTATTAACTTGAGTTCATATATTTGTTCTTCAAAGGATTCCTTGTTTATTTCGTCTTGTCCGTTAACTAATAAGGCTTTATTTGGACCTTTGGAAGAAATATGTTCAAAACATTTATAATTGAAATACTGTAATTGAGAATGTCTGTTCGAGATTTCAACACTCTTTCCTCAAACTTCCCTTGCAAGGAAAATGGTAGACGGAGAGGGTCCCAGGACAGACTTAGAATCTGCAATAGGAGTATGACATGTTGATTGACGATATGGTGTTCTAGTAACTAATTCAAAATCTTGAACCAAATTATATGCATGGTCTGAAGCGGTAAATCCACGGAGGACAAGTTCTCTCCTAAGGTTCTCATGTTTCGAAAATCATTTAATTGAATCTCATACTTGGTTATTAATCGATTACCCAGTCGAAGGACATTTCATTGGTCTAGCAAATTACTACTGTATGAACGGGTAAGTATTTCTTTTGAATGCATCATTTCATTTTAGCCTAACTACTAACGGGGGCTGCTTGACGTGTAATAAGGAGGTCCTCAACACTTTCTCAAAGTAATTGAGTATTTTCAATCAACTTGAGGTTAGCAAATTAAACTCTTTATTTTCTGACACACCATGCCATTCAAATAAATGATCCATATCTTAGACCCATTGAGTGAAAATTCGATGATCCAAGCAGCCGTCAAAAGTAAGGGCTTCCAATTTGATGTTTTTAAAGAGGTGGTTATCTGGGTCCCACTCTTGATCATATTGTCGGGGTCTGTAATCGCGTCTACAAAGGGCTCGACTATCATATCTTCGTCGGTGAGTCTTATTATGTGATGCATCAGAGTTGTTAGCATCTGATGAATGAGGCCCTATTTATAACATGGCTACTCGATTTGTAAGATCCAAATTTGTCTGACGAGTAGTGACCAGGCCAGTTTGAATGACAAATCATGTGGTTTTGAAATTGTTGTTGATTAGAAACTAATTGGGTTAACTATTGACTTAGAGTTTCAAACTAATACGAGTCCATGATTAGGTCAAAGGTGTTATGGGAAATAATGCGACCACTTCGCAAGTGCCTGCAACACTAATACGACTAACGATGTTAAGATCAATAAATAATTAAGGCAATCCAATTCTCATTTTGTGAGATTTCATATGATCCAGATCATGCAAACAAGTATTGCTAATCTATTAAAATAATAAAATAAGAATCAATTGCAGTGCGAGTGTATCCACTATGAAGGTAGTATGGGATGTAAAAGGAAGGATGGTTTTTTTTTGTTATCAGCAATAAAATGATACATGTATATAAAATTAAATGCTATTAAAGAAAATCAAAAAATATACTACCCAAAATAAAATGGACCGAACGTACCTAAATATCAAGATAATCAAACCTACTTGCATGAGATGACCTTGTGATGAGGATCTCCTACTATCTGGATTTTGTTTGCTGTACCTGAATATCAGAATAATCAGACCTGCTTGTATGAGACGACCTTGTGATGAGGATCTCTTTTGTCTGGATTTTGTTTGCTGTTTTTTTTTTTGCTCTTTTTTTGTCTCTGTTTTTATTCTTTTTTTTTGCCCTCTTTTTCCCCCCTTGTTTCTCTAATTTTTTTTCTATTTTTTTGTTTTTTTTTCTCTCTCTTTTTTTTGCCTCGCTATTTTCATTCTTCTTATATATACACATGGGCTTCAAGCCCACAAACGCAGAGAGAGAAGAGACGCAGTTGCTTAGTGGGCGCCCTCCCTTTCAAGCGGCAATGGTGACACTCGCTTGGTCAGGCAATGATGATGGCAGCGACGGCGATGAAGGCAACGACGAAGACGAACGAGGACGAAGATGATGAAGCAAAGACGAAGAAGTGGAAGGCAAAGAGGATGACGACGAAGACTCAGCACAACTTGATTCGGAACTTCTCTCTCTTACTTTTTTTTGTCACTCTAAAGGAGTGATGTTGCAGCTAGGGTTTGGGTCGGTCTCGGTTTGAGCGTGTGGGTAGCATTTGTTTTCGTTGATGGTGGTAGGGTTTAGGGTGAGTGGGTGATTATGGTTTCGGATGGTTTGGATAGTTGTTTGGGTGTGTTTTGGGCTTGGTAGCGACCGGAGAGGTGGTGGTCGGGGCAGTCAGGGACAATGTGGCGGATGGCTTCAGTGAGTGACGGGTTCTTCCTCTTGTTACGGCGGCGCCGACTGCTACTGCGCCGGCGACAAAACAATAATTTCTTTCAAAATAATTGGAAAGCAGGAAATAGATAATATGTCGTCTGCTGGAGGAAGATGCAAATTGGATGGAATGGTGCGGGATGGTGGGACAGCGGAGTTGGTGATGTTGTTGGTTGCACGGGACGAACGCTACAGGTTGGTTTGTAGATGGTGGGACAGTGGAGTGGTGGACTTGGTGATGTTACTGGTTGTTGGGTAGGGATTTAGTCTTTAATACCAAATTTGATGCAGGGAAGAGGAAGAATAGGGGAGGGGAAAGAGAAATCAGGGGAGGGGGAGAAACAGAAGGAGAACCAAGGGGAAGAGATGGAGAAACCAGGGGAGAGAAAGAAGTAGAAACTTAGAGAGAAGAAAAAGATCATAATCAATCAAAATTCATTCAATTTATCAATGCTACCAAACAATAGAGGTTAGGGTAAGTGTAGAGCAACCCTAAACCTAAAATAATGTGGAAACAAATATAACTTCCTAACTAAAATAATATAAGCTCCTAAAATAAAAAGAAAATCTCAACATAATAAAATTTCAACACAATAAAATCATACAAATAAAATAAAATAAA
>JAOVVI020004096.1:0-18111 GCA_028571085.2 Nepenthes alata | reverse complement strand
AAATATTGTGTTAGAAATTGGTAAAAAAAAAATTTTAATCACAATTCAATTTTTAAGTTGTCAGGTATTCTATATAAAAGAAATTTGGGAGCTTTAATGCGCTTTTGCGTAGGAGCCCTTTAAATGCATGGGGGAGTGTTGAATTTATAAATCTAACTGTCCATTAAAAAAATATAAATAATATTTTTTTAAAAAAAATCAAAATATTGATATATCAAAAAAACCCATGTTATTTAAACAAAAAAAATCATTATCATATTTTCTAAATTATTTTATAAAAAATAATATGGTCCGTTGGCAAAGAAAACAAAAATTAAAGTAGTTGAAAATAATAAGAAAACAAAAATAAAAATAAAGAAAGAAAAAAAATCAATGTTTATTTTCTTATTTAAATATTTATGAAAATTAACACATTAAGATTTAAAAAAATAAAAAAAAAAAGTATATATATAATATTTTAATTTTTCCAAGAGATGATCTCCTCAATCCGGGGGTGGGGCTTCAACTACTTTGTCACCACATTCAATCACAGCACTCTCCAACTTTCTCGAATCCTCGGGATTATCCAAATTTCGTTTCCATTTCTTCAAATTCTCTCAACGATGACCGATTTCCGAATCATTTTTTTCATTTACACCCTCCAATGGCGGGCATTTTCATCCCATCACCGTCTTCATGCTATCTCAATCACAGCCACCGTCAAAATCTTTTCGATATTTCAAAACGCGGGCATCCAAACACTCGCCTCTCATTTTCACTCTCATCCAAACCCAAATCCAGAAAGCCCCTCAAATTCTCCTTGCAAGGAGAGAGAGAAGGGGAGTCTTCTGTAGCAGTGGTGTCTGAAGAATCGGATGATGGTGAGATCCAGAAGAGAGATGAGTCGCCGAGTGGAGAAGGCGGCGTTGAGGGTGAAGATGGGAGAGAAAAGCAGCAGGAATTGGATTGGAAAGCGGACGAGGAGTTCAAGAAGTTCATGGGGAATCCTTCGATTGAAGCCGCGATTAAGCTTGAGAAGAAGAGAGCTGATAGGAAGCTAAAGGAGCTTGATGCGGAGAGCACTGGGAACCCTATTTTAGGGTTCTTCAGTAGGTTGGCTCGTGATAATTTGCTGAAGGAGAAAGAGAGGTTGGAGAAAGCTGAAGAGGCTTTCAAGGCTCTTGACCTTAACAAGGTTTTATATTTTCTGTTACAATACTTACCGCAATGAACTTGTTCAAGTAAATGGTTTTGCAAATCAAAATTATATAATCGGAGCTTTTAACAACGCAATGATTCAATTAGGATTTGCACAACACATGAAGATGTAAACACATTCCATTGGAACAGTTTATCGTAATTTATTTTTTTTGTTGGATTCTGCAGTTGAAGAATTGTTTTGGGTTTGATACATTCTTTGCTACGGATGTGAGAAGATTTGGAGACGGAGGAATTTTTATTGGGAATCTCAGGAGATCAATTGAAGAAATCATGCCTAAATTAGAGAAAAAGCTATCTGAAGCGGCTGGGAGGGAGGTTGTAATATGGCTCATGGAAGAGAAGAAAGATGACATAACGAAGCAGGTATTATTTAAAGTTGTATCATAATCAAACGATAATATTACTTTTTATTGATCGTTAAACAATATGATTATTGTACTTAAATAATAATAACCATCAAGAGAGAAATATGGAAAAAAAAATAATACTAGCATAATCAAGACCAACAAGATTTGTGTGGTGTAGATATCAATTAATATATCGGTATAAGTCGCGGCCGATTTGAATTAGTATAAGACTTTGCTAAGGCAAAAATGTTTTTTATCTGGGTCATATTAACTGTGAGTTATATGCTTAAATTTTCATTTTATATTTACATGATTAAAGAGTTTTAATTAATTTTATCAAAATTAAATTTAACATATTAGAACATTAAAAAAATATATCTCAATAATTTTAATTTATATATATTTAATATTTGTATAAAATATGTAAATTTAGGCTTTTTAAAATATTGGATATATTTAAAACATCCTGATTTGGGATTCCAAGAGTGGAACAAATCAATCAATAAATTAAAAAAAAATAGATGATATATATCTGTCTCATTGGCCGATATATTGTGATATGTCACTGTAGTTGTTATATATCAGGTTATTTTCTAGATACCGGGAAATGATGGTATTGGAACCTTTCGATGTCAATACATATCGACCGATATTTTTTTTCAATGGTGAAGCACTTGGATGTACCACTACAGACCATCCCCACACTGGGCATCCCATTTTATCAAAGTTAATAACCAGATGATGAAACACTCATAATCTGACAACACTAAACATATCAAGGCACCACGAGTCATAGGTAGTTACCATGAGTTTCTTACACGAAAGAAAGCTTGACTACAAGAGAACAACAATGAATAAGAGCTTGCCGTAATACACAACCAATACTTATTGTTTTTCTCTCATTCCGGATTATATTGGACTTCATAATTTGTCTCAGGAGTCAGGTCCCACGGATTTTCTATTGTCTCCCAACTTTTTCTTTTATAGATCTAGTTTGTCAGTTGCCTGACTTGTTTCCAAGCATTTATTTTTTCTGCGCACATATAAGAACATAGAAGGCATGCTTTTGCTACAATCTCATTACGCTTCACAACTCAGCCAAGATTTCATGGCCAATGTTATATCTTTCAATGGTTGTTTAATTTAGTCACTGCCATTAGGAGTTTAGGGACTTCAAGGAGTGAACTCGTTGCCAGCCATGGAACAATTGCTGTTACCAATTGGAATTCTTGGACTTTCTCTTTCTTTGGTTTGTCTTGTGATTTTAACACAACCATAACAATTACTTTTTCTGGTTGACTGTTCCATTGTTATTTTTGTTTTCTTTTTCTCCTATATCTTAATGTTATTGTACTTCTACATGCTAAATTTTCAGTGGTGTTACTTCATATGCGAATTCTGATGTAAAACTTTATGGATTATGAAGTCTAGAGCTGTTAACTATTCACTGAGTATTAAGGGGTGAGAAGTTCTTGTACCAAATAAAATATGTCCCGGTCAGGATAAATAGATGAAACACTTTCTTCTGACAAAAAGAGTCCTGAATAGTTTCTTTTTAAGGGAAAAACCAAGTTGCTTCCACCCCTGAGGAAGTTCCTTATTTGGTACTTAACTATTTGGTTCAAAATATATAGATGATGCATTGGACATGAAGGGTATTGAATAATTTGTTTTGACTTTTTCTGAGTTCTTGATTCGAGAGGAAGGAGTGAATTTTCATGACTCAGAAAATCAGATGTGTTGAGTCCCAAAAGCAGGAAAAATGGGTTGTATGTGGAATATCTTTGTTCAAAAGTTGAAGCTAAGAGACAGATTGGGATTAAAAATAAAATTGAGGACATGAAGTAAAATGCAGGTGACGTGATGTTGAAGACTTGTTTGTTGGGGACTTTTGCTGTGAATTGTCCGTTGCAGATTATGCTGGGTTTGTCCATTTGTTAAAAATTATGTTATAGTATGAGTTTTGACGCAACAGTAAGGTGTTGATCAATTGTGACCTGATGACCACTGGCTCAAGCCGTCCGGTAACAACATTTTTGCAATACAGCGATAATCTGACCCTCCTTAGACTTTATAATGTGATATTTTTTGCACTTGTTCGCCTTTTTTAATGTCGTTGTAATGAATTTTTTGCCAACATATTGAAAAGTTGTATAGTTGCTCATTCTGTAGTATGAAGAACTAGTTTCCTTACATAGGTTAGTAAATGCTAGCAATTTTTGCAGTTGCATTCAACTCAACCATAAATGTTGTTTTGAAGGTTTGTCTGGTGCAACCTAAGTCAGAAATTGATCTGCAATTTGAGTCCACCAAGCTGAGCACCCCTTGGGGTTATGTTAGTGCAGTATTGTTGGCTGTTACAACTTTTGGGACAATTGCTTTAATGAGTGGCTTTTTCCTGAAGCCTGATGCCACGTTTGATGACTATCTATCTAACGTTGTGCCTCTCTTTGGTGGTTTTCTCTTCATTCTGGGTGTTTCTGAGGTATGCTACATGTAATTGCTTGTTAATTATAGTGTTAGTTCTTTTTATTGGTCTTCAAGCTCTGGGACTAGTCTATAAATATAAAAGTTTATTGTACTGTCTTTCTAAATGATGCTGTCTGGTAGTTTCAAGGGTACCAATTATATATTTGATCTTGTACTGACTACCATTCGAGCAAGTGCAAATCTAATTGCAAGCTGAAAGAAAAAGAAATATCTGATCAGAAAGTGTTTGCGTGAAGTGCTAAGCTTAGGGAATTGAAAGATTGTTATTACTGGAAGGGGAGTAGTTTCTGCCACATTGATGCAAATATCAGCTGATATGTGTTGGTATCAGGGCTCTACAATATTGATATTTTCTGACATCTCGACAATATTGCGATATATCTTTGTATAGGTCAACATGACCCTGTTAACTTTCTATTTTCAGAAATTCTTTTTCAGTCTGATACATCCAATATTAATATATATTGTCTAATATGTTCAATATCGATATAATTGTGACTGCTACCGATATTTTCATCCATTTTCTGGTGAACATTCCTTTTACACTCATTCAAAGATCTATTCCATATGTTCCTTGCATATCCTAGCTCATCTTTTTGGTAATTGTTGTGGTATCGAGTATTGATTAGTTGCTATAACTGGAGGATTGCTTCAGTCATAAAAATCTTCTACTTATATAAATTATGATCAATTATCAATGAGTATTGAGTCATAACAGTTTCCCTAGCATATGATTCTTTTACTTTAGGCTCCATTTTTGGATAATGAATAGAAGACTCAGGTTGTCAAGCACGGAATGCTTTGATTTCAGTAGCCACTTTTGCGAAATAATGCAAAGGGATAAAATTTTGTAATTGAGGTGCCCATGTCCTGATAGTATGGCCCACTTGCAGTATGGAATTATGCGTGCACAGGTGTTGCCACAGACATGGAAACATTTTCTTGTTGATAGATTTAATCATAAACCAAGTTGTTTTAAAATCTTTCGATACCTATTCTTTCTATGTCCTAGAATTTTAAAAAAACAAAAAAAATATTTGTTTCTTTCTTGATGTTCCCTCACATTTTCATTAAAACCTTCTCGTAAGAATATTTTAAATCAATAATGTTTTCTATGTTGTTAGTTGATGATGTTCTAATTGTTCCTTCTCGATTCATGTCAACATTTCATCTCGCTTCTACCAATGAAGTCCAAAGCGTTTTCTTTCTTTCTAAACAATTTGTTTTGAAATGAGTTGTTATTCGCTCGTCAAGACAAACTTCTTTATTATTATTTTTTTTTTCCATTGTATCTACATGCTTTTTGGGCTGAGGAAAACGGTCTAGACTATGTTTTGTGTTCAAATTCTGATTTCCAATGCTCTAATCCTTGTACTCATATCTAGGGTACCTGAACAATTCACTGTTGACACGATAATTCTTATTTGATTTATTCTATTAAACTTGCAGATAGCCACAAGGGTAACAGCAAATCGCTATGGTGTTAAACTCAGTCCATCTTTTCTTGTTCCTTCCAATTGGACTGGGTGCTTGGGAGTGATGAATAACTATGAGTCATTGCTTCCTAATAAGAAGGCTCTCTTTGATATCCCGGTTGCTCGCACAGCTAGTGCATATTTGACATCCCTAGTGCTTGCCGTTGCTGCTTTTGTGGCTGATGGTAGCTTTAATGGAGGTGACAATGCATTGTAAGGTTCCCAAATTATCACTTTGCATTTTCTTGTTTGGGAAATTTGTTGGAACTCTTTCATTGGACAACTTGGATAGTCATCAAATAGAATTATTTCCTAGTAGGGGTACTAAGTCCATCTATAAAATTTGATGAATAATGACTGAATAATATGATTGTGATTTTTCTATATGCTGAAAAAAATTGAATCCAGAGGTGACTTCCTAGACTTGCTTTTAGTTTGATTGGAAATCAAACTCATGGTCATAATCTATAGAGTTTTACTACTATATTACCAAAATGAATATGATTTTCGCCAGACTTCACTTTCGTTGTTCAGTATTGCTTTCATGTGGGGCTCAAACGGGAAACATATAGTTAACCAATAATAAGAATGTGATTTTTTTTATATGTGGAAAAAAATTAAATCCCGAGGTGACTTTGCCAGATTGACTTGTTGTCTGATAGGAAATCAAACTCATGTCGTAATCCTTCAACTTTACCTACTATAGTACGAGAATGAATATGATCTCCACTAGACATTGCTTTCTTTGTTCAAATGTTGCTTTCATGTGCAATTCTAATGAAAACAAATAATTAGTCAATAATAAGAATGCGATTTTTCTATGTGGGAAAAAAATTGAATACCGAAACGACTTCGCTAGCCATGTTTTTAGTTTGATAGGAAACCAAAATCACTGTCGTAATTCTTCAAGTTTACCTACTATAATACCAAAATGAATATGATCTCTATTAGACACTGCTTTCTTGGTATGGGTGTTGCATTCTTGTGGGACTGGAACAGAAAACAAATAACTAGCTAATAATAAGAATGTGATTTTTCTACGTGGAAAAAAAATTAAATCTTGAGGTGACTTCGCTAGGCTTACTTCAAGTTTGATAGGAAATCAAATTGACAGTCATAATGTGGCAATTCAGGCCCGAATCACCTTACCCGGTTTGGACCACATATGCGGAAACCTCATACCACTTAAATCATCAAATATCCATCATATATAAAATATATCTCACTGAGGAAAATAATGTCTGAGTACATCAAAATAAACTTCAGGGGTCACAGTCCTTAAAAACGATATCATTACTAACTGAAAATAAAATCCTCAACAACCATCAAAGAAACAGCGACTAGTCTCTTGGATCCTTTGTACCTAGTAATCCCACAACAACGGTAAGATCCTCTACTAGCGACGCAAACTCTGCTCTAATTTGGAGCCAATAGAAATAAGGGTGAAAGCAAATGCTCGGTAAGTGATAATAATCAACGATATATAATAATCAATAACTATCTCGGAAAAACAACATCAAGATATGTGAACAACAATATAAAACTCAACAATAAACTCTATTTGGGACTTTACAACTCATGATAACTATGATTCAAAAGTAATAACAGTAATGGTTCCACCAAAATCGAATATCATAAGTATAACATGGATTTTATAGAATCCAGATCTCATTAATAAAGGCAGGTATCTCCTAAATCCAAATATCATAAGAAAGGAATTCCTAGAGTCTGAATATCAGCACGAATGACTTGATACTCCAAATCCGAATAACAATAAGAACACCATGGATTTGACTGAATCCGAATTTCTCATGGATTTCATTGAATCTCAATTTCATATATTCTACCGAATCCCAATTTCATATATTCTACCGAATCCTAATCTCATGGATTCTTTCGAATCCCAATCTCATGGATTCCACTGAATCCAATTCATGAATTTCACTAAATCTATCTTAAGAGGTGTAAATAATAACGAGATATCATGGCCATCATATTTCACCCCTGCCTGGCTGAATTCTTGACACAAGTATCCTAATGCTTGCAAGTATTGGTAGGGAACCATGTCGTGTACCCCATGACTCCTCTCCTAGAAGGCTTACTTTGCAAAATACATCTCTTGCTAACCCTAGCATTACCTGTCTTGATATCTAGGATATCACATTATAGGATGAACATATGGCTATAGTTATTTCTCAAATCAATCAATATATCTCATCACCACCATAATTGGATTCTCTAAGGTGTTTGAGATAAAGTGTGATATGTCAAAGTGTAGGAATAGGTGGAGTTCATAGCTAAAAGCGCCATTCTGTTGCCTTCTTTAATGAAAAGTTGAATGATGCCAATCAACGATACTTCACTTATGATAGGGAATTGTATGTAGTTGTGTAGGACTTATGCTAATGGCATTATTATTTATTATCTCAAAAGTTTGTCCTTTATTTTGATAATAAGACTCTTAATTTTCTTAGCTCAAAAAAAAATATATATATATCAACATAGTCTTTGGGTTGAATATTTACAATCCTATTCTTTCATTTTGAAACATAAGAAAGGAGTCGAAAACAAAGTGGCAAATGCATTGATCTATCGAGTGTCCTTTTTGTCTATCATTTACATTACGGTTATCAGATTTAAGACTTTCAAGGAAGAATACGAGTCTTGTTTTAACCTTAGCAAGTTCTTTTTGGCTTTACAGAACATACAGCCAAACATCATAGATGGTTTTACGCATTCAAGATAGATATTTATTTTGAGCCAATAAACTTTGCATCCCTAGAATATTTGTTTAAGATTTCGTAAACTGGGAGGTTCATGCAAGCAGCCTTTTTGGCCATTTCGTATGTGATAATACAATAAAGGAGGTTGAGCGATAGTTTTGTTGGCTTAGTTTGAAGAGAGATGTGGCTTAAATAATTAGTACTTGTCGAATATGCCAACTAGCAAAAAATAAGAAATAAAATGTTGGCCTCGATACCCCTTTTGCCTATACCTTGTTCTTGGAAGGACGTGAGTATGAACTTTATACGAAACTCCCACGTACCCCTAAAAGGCAAACTTCTATTTTTGTCAATGTGGATTGTTTCTCTAAAATGGCTTACTTTGTTCCTTATAGTAAAACTTATTATGCTTCTCGGGTTGCTAGATATTATTTTGGTAAGATTGTTAAGATATATAGTCTTTCTAAGACTATTACATCTAATAGGGATGTTCATTTGACTAATCACTTTTAGATGATTATGTGGCACATGGTTGGCACCAAACTAAATATTTTTATTGCCTACCACCTTTAAACAGATGGTTAAATTGAAGTGACTAATTGGAGTCTAGGAAACTTATTAAGATATTTGGTTTAATAGAATCTTAGGAATTTCGACTTAATTCTTCCTATAGTCCAACATGCGTATAATAATTCTGTCAATAAATCTATAGGCTTGAGTCCATTTGAGATGGTGCATGATTACAAATTTAGGAAATACTTAGGCCTTATCCTAATATTCTCTACATACTAGTGCGTCTATATTAGATGAAACTTTTACACAACTCATTCATAACTTACATATTGAAATCAATAAACAAGTGGAATCAAGAAATGCATCATATAAATTTTGAGCTATTGCGCATAAATGACAAGTTAAATTTTCTGTTGGGGACTATGTCTTGGTTTGGATTAGACTATAATGGTGTCCATATGGGCCCGTTTCTAAATTGTTGACTCGTAGCATTGGTCTATTTAAACTTTTACAGTGGGTTGGACTAAATGTATATATTATTAATATTCCATTTCATTTTGGTTTTTATTATACTTTCAATATCATGGATTTAATTACTTATAAAGATAGTTTCAACCCATAAATGATCTATTTAAAGTATCCCTAGATGTTTCGAATATTGAAATATTACCCACTTCTATACAATTTTTAACCCTAGCGGTACACAAATATAAAATTGATGCTATTCTAGGGGAGGAAATTATATTTACTAGAGATGAAGAGGTTCAACATTTCTTTATTCATTGTGTTGGATGATTGGATTCAGTGTACACTTGGATTTCTAAAGAGCCCTCTAGCAGTTAGATTTGGATATTTTGAAATTCTATTGGAGTTAACAGAATCGACCATCACCAAGTCCGAGTTCTTCTCACCTAGGAGGAGTTGGTGGAGCTATTAAATTTGCCACCACTCACACATATCTACAGGTGTCAAAGGATAATTGCTCAACTACTTAACTTGTGGTTAAGGCATTGATGATAAAAGCCTTACTCAACAGGGTCGAGTCTCAGCCATCCCAAGAGAGTTGACATAGGCATCCAAATATTAGAGAGATTTTATTTTGTTTAATTTTGATTATTGATTTGTTTTTATATTTTGTAATATTTTGAAAATTTTGAAAATTTTCAAAATTTAGGTAGTCCCATGATAATTTATGAATGTTATGTAATATTTTATTATTTTATTATTTTGAGTAACTGTTAATTAGAAAATTAGACTTATTTTCTAATTAACCTAAGAGTAGAGTTCTTTTATATAAAGGTTCTAATTCTATTATTTTAGTTTGGAATGATGAGTTGAATTAATATTAAAAAATTATAATTGTCCTTTCTTTTCTTTGTTAATCTTTGTTTCTCCTTTCTCTTCGTTCACTTCTATATTTTTCCCCTTTTTCTTTTCTCTTGTTCCTTCCTCCTTACTCTCCCTTCTTTGATGAAGGGTATCAAGAATCATTATTATTTCGTCACAAGAAAAGGGTGTGTGAAATTTCTTTCTTGTGTTGAATATTATGGAAGTAAATATTTATTCCTAGAAGGATTTGATCCCCTCATTTATCCTTTCTGTGCGTTAGATACTCCGCCTAGTCTAGTATCTAATCGAATTTGATTCTTGAATAGAAAACTATTGATGCAATGAACTCTATGGCATTTAAGTCTGATAATAATTATATAGTCATGTCATTCCAATTTGTATTGAAAAAACAAAGTAAAAAAAAAAAAAAAGTAGTCTTCATCACTTCTCTAGACTTGTTTCCAGTCTAATAGGAAATCAAGCTTGCAGTTATAACATTTCAAATTTACCTACTATAGTACCAGTATAACTATGATCCCCACCGCACACTGCTTTCTTGGTACAGGTGTTGCTTTTACGTGTGACTCAAACAGTAAACAATTAATTAGCGAATAATAAGAATGTAATTTTCCTGTGACAAAAATTGAAATTTGAGGTGACTTTTCTAGACTTGCTTCTAGTCTAATGGACAATCAAACTCACAGTCAGAATCCTTTAAGTTTATCTATTATAGTACCAGAATGAGTGTGATCTTCACCAGACACTGTGTTCTTGGTTCGGGTGTTGCTTTCATGTGGAAATCAAACTAAAAAAAAAATTGAACATTGTGTATTCCAAAGACTTGATTTATTTGTTTATTTAATTAGATTTATTTTCATATTTTGTCATATTTTGAAGATTTTTTTTTAATTCTATAATTTTGTTAGCTTCTAGGGTACCCATTGAAGATTACATTTTCTTTTGGTTATTTTTTATTTTAGGTCTTCGATAATTAAAACTCATATTTGTTTTCTAGTTAATTTGGGAGTAGGGTGTGTTTGTATAAGAATCCTAATTTTATTGTTTGATTAGCAAATGATAAATTAAATTATTATTGATGATTATGTTTCTCCTTTTTCTTTTTGGTAATTATTGTGATATTGTATTTTTCATTCCTTCTAATGACAATCTCTGCATATTCTTTCTGCTTGTTTGCTTTTCTGTTTCTCCCCGTTTTCTTTTATTTTTTCTTTCTTTTTCTATTTCCCCTTCCCTCCATTAGTTTTGGGTGGGCTTTCGTCCTTGTAGTGGCATGATTTCCCATGATATTGTTAATTTACAATCATCTCGACAATATTAATGGTTTGTCTCAGAAAAATGCATTTTCAGCTTTTGACATGTTTAGCCTTGATGAGAGCATTATCTTAAAAGAAAAAAGGTAATCAATCTACACGTATATAAAAGAGTGAGCTTCAGGAAGATGAAAATGCTAATGTGAATGATTAAACTCAAACTAAAATATAATAAAATAAATGATAATATTAGTAAATACGAAGAGTTGCACCTATAGAAGAGATCAGATGTTGGAATAACCTATAAGGTGGTTTATACATTTAAAATGTAGGCTAAATAAAACATATATGAAAAATATGAGTCATATTATAGTTGGAAGAAAAAAAGGAAGAGGTAAATATAAGAAAATTTTGAATGATGTAATAAAAAATATTTGAAATTATTTTTAATTTTGGATGATATTACACTAAATCAACTGTATGTGGACAAATAGACTCAAGCTAAAATATACCATAATGAATGATAATATTAGTAAATATTCGGAATTGCGCCTATAGAAGAGATAAGTTGTTGGAATAACCTATAAGGTGGTTCATACATTCAAAACGTATGCTAAATAAAGTATTTGTAAAACTATATGAGTCAAATAATAGTTATAAGAAAGAAAGGAAGAGGTATCTATGAAAATTTTGAATAAGGTAATAAAAAAGATTTGAAATTGCTTTTGCTTTTGGATGATGTTGGATTAAAATAATTGGAATGGCCAAACTAGTTTCATATAAACTTTGTTGTTATTGTTGTAAATCATTATTTAATCAATTTTATGGCTTCACTATGAAGTTAATATAGAACTATCATATCACAAGATGGAATGAAGTATCGACTGATGTGTAAAAAAAATATCAATTGATATATATCAGTATCAGTTCCTCGGACACCATTGATGAAAATATCAGTATCAGACATATTAAACAATACGTATCGATATTAAATATTTTGGACGGAAAAAATGTTCTTAAAACATAAACTGATAAGGCCATATCAATCGATATATTAGCCAAATATCGACTGTATTGGCTGTGCCAGCTGATATAAAAGTATATCGTGATATTGTCGCGGTATCAGAAAATATTATTATCAGGTGTCCTTGATACAAATACATATTTGATATTTGCATCCATATTTGATACCGATATTTTTCGAACTTGTGACATGTTGTATTGGTAATATATTACCCGATATTCAAAATATTAGTCTATATGCATGATACGTATCGGTTGATATTTGCATCCATGCCTGATATCGATTTTTTTCAATCTCGCAATATGTAATCGTATTAGTAATATATTATCTAATATTCAGAATATTATTCTATATACCTGATATTTTTCGATATTTGGCTAATGTGTTGACTGATATTTTTCTGTCAAATTACAATTCGCAACAAATTTGCGCGTCCACTGTGTCCAATACGTATACGTATTATCTAATTTATCCGATACTGAAACTGTCATAGCCGATATTGATATTTACCTCCTTGTATCAATATGTACCTCCCATGCCAATGGCCTTTAGTATTTGGGATTGTCGGCATGTATTCTATTCTTGAAAAAGTTCACTAATACTGCTTATGCAATATATTAATCATGTATGCTTTGCACTCTGAGATTCCAACTTCTTCTTCATATTCATTTGCAGGTTTATAAGGCCTCAATTCTTCTACAACAATCCGTTGCTTTCTTTCATCCAATTTGTAATTGGACCTTATGCTGATGATCTCGGAAATGTATTGCCTTATGCTGTTGAAGGGGTGGGAGTACCAGTTGATCCCCTTGCTTTTGCGGGGCTCTTAGGTATCTGTCTTTCTGCCTATGTATTATCGGAAAATTATTAATTTTGCACATTGAAATTACGGTAGAAAAATATATTCTTCAGCTAGAAAGAGATGGATATAAGTTTAATTTTTAAAAATTAAATAAAAAAAAAAACAAAACAAAAACAAAACAGAACAGAACAGAAGTTTTATATGTGTGGTATAGGTAGCAAAAGCTTCTATTATTTGGTGGTGGCAATTAGTGGATAGAGTTTTGTTTGTGTAGAAATTGAATTTGCAATTGTGGGTAAGTTTGGATATATCTGAATATTCCCATGTGTAGTGTTGGAAGTTTTGTGCACTAGAATTAGTTGGATTAGAATTAATGGAAAATGTGGAGAAGCCCGGCTCCAATCATGGGTTTAAGGCTTAGCTCAAAACTCATGGATAGAGGCGAACGGCTAGGCTGTGGCTCTAGCCATTGAAAAGGAAAGATCAGAGAACCAAAGCCCAGGCATGCAAAGCAAAGATGTTACACGACAAAGGGCTCAACTACATGATAACCAAACATCTAAACATGCTTTTAGGTCTACATCATTGTTGCCAAATGCGCAAAGCGAGCTAAGACACTGAAAATTCATGTCGCTTTGGGTGCTAGGCTTTATGTGAGGTACTCAGCCAAAACAAGTGTGGCAATAATTGAAATATAAATTTAAGCTGTGTAGAAAAATATTAATCAATATTCAAATAATTAAAAGTAATAATAAATATGCATATATAAAATAAGTGTTTTATCATTACACAGACACGATCATCAAAGCACCACTCTGCACTTTGTATCTTCTAGCATGTGTAATTCTAAGATACTCTAATTCTAATTATCATCAAAATTAACATCATCCTCATCAACATTAAGTTGTTATCAAACCTCCATAAGATTTATAGCCACTAAACACCTCTATTTGTTCTGAATTGATCTTTTCTTCCTCTTATTGTTTTAGAACTCGAAGATTTTGCTCATGCTCTTTAAAACTTGAAGTTTTTGCCTTTATTCAAGATTTGTTAGTCATGACCTCAACAAGGACCAAAGATGATAAATATTTTTATTTTATGGTGTAAATGAAACTGTAGAGAAGTGGTTTGTGTTGTACCAATTGTGGTGATGCAAATGGAAAATGCAGGTAAAAAAAATATAAAATTGTAAAAAAAAGAAAGAGGATGGGAATTTTAGGGAAATTTCAAAAAAATTTGTTTTTTTTTTAAAAAAAAAAAGTGGTTGCTTGAGCACCCAATTGCTATTTCGCCTCATCCAAACATGGGACAGGCGGCTCAGCTCATCTCACCCGGTCGCCTGGGTGAGCGTCTGGAATGCCTGCCCTTGACAACAATAGTCTAAACCAGGTCAAACATGGCCTTAGGGCCCAGCATAATAAATCCTCACAAAAATGCAACCAGAGTGATTTGCCAAACCAATCCTAGACAGAGATCAGCCTTATTCCTGGACAGCATTTGCTGAAACCAGCTGAATTCCATACCCATCCAAACACCATCAGTCATCTACCGATGATCAATTGGAGATGCCGGCCGGGGACAAATCGGTGATGGGTGATGGCAATGAGAGAGCAGCACCGTAACTATAAGAGCTGATGTCTTAGATCCCATATCGCCTATGAAATGAGAGGGGTTGTATCTTATAGTAAGACTTAGACATCACTATGATAACAGTTTTTCTTTATTTTCAAAAACTAAGGAAAGACAAAACCATACAAGTGCAGGCCTACACCTGCGGCCTGAAGCGAACAATTTGTTATTATGTGAATTCGAGTTGTTACACAATGGTGGTATTAGGGCATAAGATTTTCGGGTTCTTAGGAGTTTGGTGTGGCGTGGGTCTGGTCAGCCAGGTAACACTCTACCCCGCCAAATGTTATTGAGATCTCAACTTGTTCCTCTGCCAAACCATCAGCTCTTAATGAAGCAATTTTTACTCTACCTCGCATAAATATTCGTGTTGCATTTTGTTATTATTTTTTTGTAGTTTTATTTTTCAATCTATGCAACTTTCAACTGCCCAAATGATATAAAGACAAAACGGTAAATATTTCAAATGGATGTAACTGTTTGACATAAGTGCCACCTTGTTCATAGAAGACTGGTTTTGATTGATTTTCAATATATAAAATAATCAAATCAATTCATAGTAATTGCTTGCTCACAAGAATAATTACTGGGTACTAGACAATCTTACTTTCCATTAAAGATTCTTAATTTGATTATGTTAATATAAAATACACTAAATGCCTTGTTTTATTCTAGAGACATTTCCCATTCAACCTATTTGGGTGAAAAAATAGCCCACATCTTAAAACAGGCTCGAGAGTTGTCTAGCCACAGTCGCGGTGTCTCAGCTGCAGCAGGATGTTTGAGACATCCGTGTTGGCCTGATTGAGACAATTCTTAAAACAATAAAAATAAAATAAGAGTGGTCTCTTCTTTTTTTATATATTATGTGTCCAATTATCATTTTCAGTAAAGTTATAATAAATTTGGAGCCAGAGTCCTACATGTATGGAGGTTCTGACTGCTGTTCACCTCAGGAATGGTGGTGACTTCTTTGAACTTGCTGCCGTGCGGAAGGCTTGAAGGCGGCCGCATTGCGCAGGCGATTTTTGGGAGGAACACAGCCGCTTTGCTGTCCTTTGCAACATCGCTCTTGCTGGGCATTGGGGGCATAAGCGGCAGCGTCCTTTGCCTGGCATGGGGGCTGTTTGCCACATTTATCCGGGGAGGAGAGGAGATTCCGGCAAAGGATGAGATAACTCCGTTGGGAGACGACAGATATGCATGGGGCGTCGTTCTGTTCCTCCTCTGCTTCCTCACCCTCTTCCCCAACGGCGGTGGTACTTTCTCAAGCCCCTTCTTCAGCGCCCCGTTCTTCCGAGGCGATGTGTAAATTGATAGCAGAAAATTCCAAATCCGATACAGTTTTATATGATCTGATACAGATTGATCGGATTTATGTAAAAATTAAAATTTTAAAATTGAGTTTGGATTTACTATGTTTCAGCTCAAATTCAGCTGAAATGGATTTTACTGTGTGTAAATTGATACCATTTCAGTTGCTTTCAATTTACTATGTGTAAATTGATACAGATGAAGCTGTAGCCTTCGACAGTTTGACCATGAAGTCGATGGTTCAACCGGTTCCTATGAATTTATTTTCGGGTTGGTTCGGATAAAATGTTGGTTAAGATCACAATTTTATGACCACGAATAAATAAAATTAAAAATAACAGTTTTGTACAATTAAATTAATTAAAATTTTTAAAAATAAATGCTTATCATGTCAAGAAAATAAAAAAAATTATTTTTATTGTTATATTTTAATAGAATAAAATGAAATATTAAACCAGAAATTCTATGAATTTGCTTAATAATAAAGTAACTTCTACCATCATATTTTTGTTTGAGTTTCAGATTTTTGATCTTGTTTATTTTGAAAATTGTATAGAGATTAATGTATTTAGTAAAATTAATGTATTTAGTAAGATTTATAATTCTTAGTTTTATAAATTTATTTCATACATAATTTTTATAAGTTTGGTGAAAACTTATAAAATTTTTAAACCTATGAGAAATATTTTTGAATATTTTTTAGTCATCTATGAGTATTCTCTGATAATATGATGTCTTGATTATTAATATATATATATATATAGAATATTATATCATTAAAACTATTTGAAAATTAATAACAATAATTGAATTTTAAGTACATATTAGGCATTTGAGCCTATTTGATAAAGTGACCTAAAGTTTGAATATTTACATAATCAATTATATATATTTTTTTTTTTTTTAATTTTTATAGTATTAATAAATATTAAATATAAAATTAGAGTCTTCATCCTCGTTAAATAGTGGAGGCCCAGAAGAGGCGTCAGAGACCATAGACAGATCCTCTCCTCCGCCACCTCCACCTCCACCACCACCTCCACCGTCGCCAACGCTTCGCATCATCGTACCGTCCCTCTTTCCAGCGGTTCAAGCAAAATTCGTATCTGTGTACGCAGCATCAGATTGTTCCAGATAAAGAGTCCAGCCCGACTCACACCCGCCACTCAATTCTGAATCGAACGCGTTCAATTCCGAGTCAGACTGCCAAATCTCGAACGGGTTTGTTGAAAGAAGGGTGGAGCTAAGGATTTGAAGAGAGTGAAGCGAGTCTATGCTTCTCTCCCCAGGTTGACTGGAAGGAAGAACCGGCGACGGGTGAGACATGCGAACCGTAAGATAATTGAGGGATCGAACCTGAGGTGAGTCTTATGCTGACTTCAATGGAGAAAATAGGTGCTGGGTTTGGGTTGATTCACTAGGTATGGATCGCTGATTCGAATAATGCAGTGTTCATCTTATCTTCGAATTAAAGGTTCCGAACTCATACAACAACGTTCACCGGAGCGGGTGTGCTCGGTCGTGCCCAAATTTCAAATTCAAAAAAAAAATCAAAAAATACTAAATAATTTTTTTATGATTTTATTTTTTACAATATATGTTTTAATATTTTAAAAATTAATAAAAATAATTATTTATATATATTATTATTATTATTATTATTTTAAATATCAGATTAAAATTTAATATTAATGGGTACACCAGTAATGAGCTGGCCCAAAAAGAAGCCCAAAAAGAAGTCAACGAAAGTCCAAGAAGGACGGTCAACGTTCTTACGGCCCGCTAAAGAAGGCGGGCCCAGAAACTGGAAAGCCCAAAACAAAACGGTCAACGCGGGCGTTGACCGTCTTGGCGGCCCACTTGCTCGCGGACGGTCAACTCGATGTTGACCGTCGTGCGAAGCAAAACTGGACCTTTAGAAGCTTTCCTGCAGTGATAAGCTCATTCCACTATGGCCCACAGCCCATCAGTGGATCGCCAGCCACTCTCCTTTC
>JAOVVI020004095.1:0-18111 GCA_028571085.2 Nepenthes alata | reverse complement strand
ACACGACTTTTCCCCACCTATTCATCCCTTTGCCACCCCCGAAGTGCGCCACTTCTTGATTGTCCGTCCACTCCTGCGCCACTTCCCTCTCTCCCGGCACTCCACGATAAAATTGATACTATTTTAGAGGAACGGATTATGTTTACCATGGATGAAACTGCTCAACGCTTCCTTGTACGTTGGGTTGGACGACAACAGTCTGATGATCTTCGTTTTCAACCCCCAGTTCAATACCTTCCAAAATATCGGTCGCTCCATCAGTTTTCAGCCCCCTCTTACTCGAGTTTATCACACCGTCGCCGAAGGGTTACACAGCCGCTTAGCTTGTGGTTGGGAAATCGATTTGTAACGTTTAACTCGATTGGGTCGAGTCCCAACCACCAGGGCACTATTAATGCGGACTTTCGAAACGAATATTTGCTTTGATTTGCCTTCAAAATTAGCTTTACTTTTATTTCCATAGCAATTTTGTTTATTAATTAGATTTAATTTGATTTTTATTTGGTAGAGATTTGATTTTATTTTTCATTTGATTTCCTTTCCCCGCTCTCCTTGGTGTCTTCTTCTTGTCTCTACCCCTCTAATTTTTGTTCTTGTCTCTACCTTTCTATTGTTCTTCTCTCTACTTTTTCCCTCCTCCCTACATCAAAGAAGCGTGATCCATAAGAGTTCACAACAATTGGAATCCATAACTCTAAACTAAGCTTACGCTGAGCTTTTGGAAACAACACTTTGCTTCTTAGATTTCCATGATATAGAAGAACCACCTAACAAAATGAAAAAACCTGTAGTAGATCGTATGTTGTCTTCATATGAAACCCAATCTGAGTCATGCATTGCGCTGTAAAAGATAAATCTGAAGGAACGAAAATCCCTTGAGCAGGTGATTGTTTCAGGTATTTTAGTATATTAAGATTTCATACGTATGAATTAGCAATAAATTGACTAAGGTTTATGGAGATTAAAAAAACACTTCAAACTAATCTTCTTTAAACAATGGGATCTCAAAAACGATCTCCTTCATCTTTAGAAAGTTTAAAATTTAAACCAAGAGGGATTCTGTGAGGATTACAAACCATGTTGTCCCGCAACAGCCAATTTACTCAAAGGCAAAGATTAATTCAAGATGAATTTCGAGCAACTTCCAAGCAAGGTAAGTGTTAAAAAGATCCTAAATCTTAAATCTTGAATTAGAACCTAGAAACTCTCTGGCCATAGAAACAATATCATGTTCATTTTAAGCAACAATAATATCATCAACATATACTACTAACAAAATAAAACAAGCACCAAAATGCTTGGTAAAAGCCACAATCAAAGAGCAAGGAAGAAAACTTTGCATATCACTGCCTCGATATATGTTTTAAGTTCTACAGGCTTTTCTTCAATCTACAAACTTCACACGAGTGTGATTTTGAAAAAAAATGGGGATCCTTCACTTATACTTCTTCTGATAGATCACCATGACGAAAAGCATTGTCAACACCAAACTTAAAAAGAGTTTATCCTCTTATTGCAACAAGTCCATGAAATATCCTAATAGTGACTATATTTACGAATGGAGAGAATCTTTCATTGTAATCAACTTCCACATGTTGTGTATACCCCATTGCTAGAAGTCGTGCTTTGTAACTATCAATAGATAAAACTTACCCTTCCCTTGATCTTATATACACATTGAATTCACTGGTTTTATCATTTTTAGGCAAATCAACAATATGCCATGTAATATTTCATTGAAGGTCCTCAATTTTAACATCCATAGCATCGCACTAGTCCTTTGACTTAATGGCCCCATCATATCTATTAGATTCACCTTTAAGTGAAACTGGAAATGGAAAAGGGCTTATGTTGATGTGAAACTTGAGCTGTGATATTAACAAATCAAGGGGGTAAAAAGAATAGTTTTCTTGCATTTTGATGTTTGTGGTGAAGGCTCCTGATCTTGCACAATAATGACTTGTTGCCGTAAATGCAATGAAGGTCTCTTGGTTCCTGTCATCCCTCTCATGATAGTAAAAGGAATGCTGGGCTTTTTTGGGAGTGGTTCCCAAAAGGAGGAGGTACAGATACAACATCAAGTTCAGAAATCACGTTAGAATTCCACATAGAATAGTTTTTCCTATATGGAAAAATAAGTTCACAAAAGGTAATATCCCAGGATATGAAAATTTAAAAGTAGTAAAGATCTAAGAGTTTGTATACTTACACTCCAAAAGGACATCACATAAAGATACATTTTGTGGCTTGAGGATAAAATTTTGTCTACTTAGTTTCACAATGGAAGCAAAATACAAACAACGAAAAGGCAACAGATTACCATGACAAAGAAGATTATTATAAGAAGAGAAAATGAAAATTTATATTTCAGATTAGGAAAGGGAGTACAGTTGAACAAACAAGTGGTTGAAAACAAAATATTCCAACGTATGAGGGGTAAATCAAATTGTAATTTCAAAGATCATGCAAAATTTAGAATCTGTTGGTGTTTCCTCTCAATTGTGCTATTCTATTGAGGGCTTTCTACAACAGATCTTTGAATGAGAATCCCCATTTCATAATAGAAATTGTTGAACATAAATGCCAGAGCAGTATCTGATCTGATATTTTGATAGCAGCCTAGAATTGAGTCTCTATGAGAGTATAGAAATGTTCAAAGTGATTTCTGATTTGGCATTTTGGCTTCATCACACATCACCAAATGAATTTGTTCTAATCATCAAGAGTAGTAAGAAAATGGAACCATCATATGCATCATATGTCAGCATTATCAAATCAAAAGGTTTTTCAACCTCAAAACAATGATTTCAAGAGCTTCAGTTTTGAATCAGATAGGCGCCTAAGTCAGCACTGCCATCAACATGTTTAGATGATCATTACAAAACAAATAATGAGAATTAAACTTGTTACATCCAACTGTCATTCCAGCACACGTGAGTCAGTCCCAAAAAGTGATTGTGCAGTTTCCGTTTACAAATCACATTCCAAGAAGGTCCTAAATAAATAGTCATTGCAAAAGAAAATAGGAAAAAAAAACTCAGGGAATATTTCAACTTTCTGACAGTGAGAAGATCAAATCAAAATGATGGTATGCATGAACATCTTTTGGAACCATTTTATCATTCAACAGAACATCTTCATTATGTGTAACTATAGGAAGCTATCCATAAGGAAGCTTAAACTTTATCAGTAAAACAAACGGGAGTGTAAGTAAACATAGAGAAGTCAGAAATTATATGACCTGTCGTGCCTGCCTCAATGATCCAGGAAATTTCAGTGAAGGAATCTATATTGGCAAGTCAGGAACCCAAAGAAATATCAATACTCCAGTTAGGATTGGTTTGATGTATTTTTATTGGATTAAGACCTCTCAACATGACCGCAAGAAGGTATTGATATTTGGGATTGAAGCAAAGCTACTAAGTTCCACAATTGATTTGTGTCCTTGAATTAACATATGATTGCTGCTTACCGAATGAATTCTCATTCTGAACAATTGAGGCCAACTTACACTGCATCCTGCCGAGATATCCACAAAGTCTAAAATATTATCGTATGCGATGTCTGGCCATCTTCCAGTGTGAGCAGAATAATTTTTTCTTTAGCCCATGATGTGCCTCAAAATATTTGCCAATTACCAGCCTGGCCATCTTACAAAAAGTGCAATCAAGCCTTTCAATTATGAAACAATTAAAATTCTTCCAATCGGATTGCACAAATGAACATTTGGATATCATAAACAAAATTTTCAGCACAGAATACAGCAGTTGATATCTGATTCCCTTTCTGCACTTGTCAAAAAAAAGCATAGACTTCATTTAATGAAGGCATGGGCTTAAGAAGCAGAATCTGAGCTTTTACATAGCCAGAAGCACACTCAGTCACCATCAAAAACTTCATGATTCAGTATTTTTGCTAGTTTTCAATCATTGATGTCATTCCACCACATGTACAAAAAGTAGAACTGGGCATGATATGGTCAACCACCCTGTTCCGCAAATGCAGCACAGCCTGATACTATGGAGATAATCTATCCACCGCAACACCACTAATCTATATCAACTACTCACATATTCAAGGATCTGTATACCAATTTCCCAAAGTTTCAGACTGACGGCAGGCTATTCATTAGTTAAGTGTGCACTGCCTCAATAGTCCAGACAAGTCATGGCTCTTCAATGGCATATTTATTGCACACTACAACCCACCGAAGATCAGGGGTGATTAACTCTCGTGCAACAGAATTCATGAGGGGTAATATCACCTTGTCTTACCATATCAGTCATTCAAGAACCTTACACAATGACAACCTTGCAAAAGGCCCTTCTTCCTGTGCAGGTTGAACTGAGCTTGTATGTCATACAACTATGATATCAAACAATCTGTTCCATATCTCCAAACATTTTCATTTAACCCGTTATTTGCATGCAAATTAACCAAACAACTAAACTGCACCATAACGTTTTATCCTGATTCTGCTATTATTTAACATCAAAGAACAAGCCAGAAGATTCATTTGGGGCATGACTTCTGCATGCATAGTGTCTGGACATTAACATTCCAAAACATATACCACTTCATCCACACCCAAATAAATACACAGTTAGTGTAGACGTTAGTCTATTCTGATGTCTAAGACAACAGTCGCGTTCTCTCTAATACTGTTCCGCATTATTTTGACATATTCACTGACAACAACTTTTGAGTGACATGTTTATATTTAAAGGAAGCTTGTTCAAAAGTGTTTTAAGTTTTAACTTTTTCTGTTGTGAGATCTATACACAATTTGGTGTTTCGACACAAATATTACGCAATTATGACGCCAAAGAATATTTCTCTGCCAAATTTTGCTTGCTCATGTCTTTACAATGAATCATTCACCAATCACCTTGCACTCACACTCCATAATAAAATCAGGTGACCGAGTACAAAATCACATCTTGTCAAAACTACTAATACATTGCTTTTGCGTATGCAAACCCATTCAACATTTTCGAATGATGTCATCATTACAACAAGTTATCTAACTAATTGCATGCCTTCATCCACGCTTAACAGCATAAATCCATTTTGCATTCTCTTCTTCCGTGATTAACAATAATACCTCCACGAGTTATTAAATGTTTATGCTTCGTCCATAATCATTATCCTACTCATTAAAAAATAGCTTAGTGTTTTCTCAGATTATTTACTACAGTATGCCACTCACTATAAGATGTATAAATTTTATTCTCTTTGGTTACACAAATTCTTTAATTATGCAAAAGTGAAATTCTTTGAATCAGGTCCACTCCTTCCTTGTCCTTCACTAACTACTGATACCGTGGAAGAGGCTCTACCAATTCAAGTCCCCCCAACTTCTTCCTCTTGCTTCACATGAAGTATTTGCCACTATAGAGAACCAAACTAGATCCGAACCTCTAGAATGCTCCCCTAATTTGATAGACTAGTTGTTAGGTGAATGGCTGGCAGCCTCGCCATCCTCTGCATGACATATGCTAATACTGACCACGTAACCACCTCCAGATCCATTACCAATCCACCTTCCATCTGATTCAGACTTTCTGACTGCACAATGTAAAGGTCGTCGTTATTGTACAACTTCTCACCCTATTTCTATTATTACACGTAATTCTTTGTCACCCATTTTTTATGTGTTTATTGCATCTTTGCTTCAGTTCTTA
The DNA here is from genome assembly GCA_028571085.2 of Nepenthes alata. NCBI lineage: Eukaryota > Viridiplantae > Streptophyta > Magnoliopsida > Caryophyllales > Nepenthaceae > Nepenthes > Nepenthes alata. The sequence continues at coordinate 12,427 of JAOVVI020004095.1, read as the reverse complement.
CACTAAAGTTGGAGAAGCCCTTACCCATTCAAGGTGGTATGCTGTTATCCAAGATGAAGTATCTACTTTGCATACAAATCTATAGTGGGCATTAGTTTCTCGTCCTCTCAGTAATTCCACAAGAGGTTGTTGATGGACCTACAATGTGAAGCTACACCCATATTGAATTTTCAATCGCCCTAAGGTTTACCAAGTAGTTAAGGGATATACCTAAGTTTATAGGCCTTATTATGATCACTATTTTCCTCTGCTTGCTAAGATGTCATATTTTGGGATCATTTGTGCATTTGTTGCACCGTATAGTTAACTGTTGCACCAATTGCACATCAACAATGCCTCTTGGAATACTGATTGTCATTCCGTACCAAAGAAACAATTTACAAAGAAAAGAACCATCTGTATATTAGTTCAAGCGATTAACATGCTCATTCACTCACCAAGTCCATGAGAGACAAGAGACTTGAATATATTTATAACAAGCTTGACACATAAGATTTGTGCATCAGCTTAAGAGAAGTGTTATTGGAATAAAAGACAATACTTTAATTATACCTAGATAATGCTACACATATTGGTGTCTAGCGCTCATGTAATACTAAGCTTTTAACCATTTCTCTCCTTTCTCTATATTCAACATTAAGAAATGCACATATTTTGCAAAGGGATTTCTGTGTGCAATTAATGAATAAATAAAAATGATGCAGGATCATTGCTATGAAGAATTTTTAGGCAAATTGACAGTTTCCTATTCTTGCGTAAAGCACTATAAGAGGAAATATGAAATGTACACTCAAAAGAATTCAAATTATGAATCAAAAAAATTATTGTAGCTAGTATCAGAGACAAAATCATTCTTAAGAGGACCCATGTATATCATTTTCAAATAAATTCCAATTAGGAACTTCAAAACTCTTTCCATATAGCATCAGAGACAAAATCATTCTTACTCCCTGCATAACCATAGCCACTTCCACCACATAACCCCAGCTACCACCTTCGACTTTCACCAACCATGTGTTCCATCAGAACCAGCCTCTCCTATCACTTCGTCCATCATCAAAAACCCTAAGTCCTGCCATGCCAACTCTCACTCAATTCAAACTACTATAATTCATTCGAATACCACTAAATTTTAGAGAAGGTATCAAGTTGTGCATATGTACTTCAGCGGACAATGAAAGATAACTACTTGACTAATGAAACAAAGGAACCAAAAAAACACAGATAATCAGAACACAACCAAGGAAACTGACAACTCTATTATTAAGACACAGTCCGTAAAAACAATTGATGAAGACATTTGCCCCAACTTCAACAACTTCCAAACAGCTCAGTAAATCAAAGACAATTTCAAGTGTGTGAGTTGATACTAAAACTTCGTGACATTTGCAAGGCAGAAAACACTACAACCAAATACTATAACCCTATGAAACAAATATGGCAGGATTTGGATGTAGTCAATGCTCATGATCAAAATCCACAAAAGATTATGATCATCATAGGAAGATGGCAGAAGTTAGCTGAATCTTCAAATTGCCGGCTTGTCCAAATGTTGATCTAGATGAATATCAAGGCGTATTGCTCGTAGGCAACAGCTTCCTCCTATGGGTGAAGTAATCTTTGGAGTGAAAAGAAAAGAAACCCACATGAAGGTCATGCAGGGAAAACTAAGAATAGCAAATTCTATGGCATGATCAATGACAACTAGAACTCTACATTGGTTGCCTCTAATGCGAATGCAAACAAAACTAGTCCAGTATCAATGACAGCAAGATCAATGACCCCAACGATGGTGTGACAACCGCAACAAACCCCATTATACAAGGGCATCCTATAAAAAGATCCATGTAAGTCAAAAATTAGAAAGACATCAAACATGTAGACATACATAACAAAGTATATCATTCAAAACTTGAAGCACACACAAGCCTTTCTCCACCTAGCACATAAATCAACCCCTCAAACTACTTAATGCTGATACATCATCTAGTACTTTCATCAATTCCTTTATTTGGAGAACTATCAATCCTCATACTATATCCTTCTCATCTAACTCAATAAAATCGATCATGGATTTTAGTGCTTAAAATTTTTATAACTATTTAGGAACTACTCAAAATAAATTAGCCAACCCTAACAAGATAGGAACATCTACCATTGGTATCAAGAAGTTCCTTTCCGATTTGACACACTCTCCAACTACAAGCACGAATCAATGATAGAGCTCATGTTAAGCAACCCAACAAATTCTTTTGCGGCCCACATAAAATTAAATTGTCATCTACAATGAATCAAAGAGAGAGACAGAAGAGAGAGTAAGCGACAAAACTTTCCCAACTCCTTGTTCACACACAAAAACCATCAATACATCCCTCCCCATTCGACTCACCGTGCCTTAATCCTCCAAAGCGTTTGAAGAAACGGGCCGATTGCCAATTGCAAGGATTGAGAGGGCGGTTATAGAAATGAGTAATAAAACCCAATTCCACCATCTCAACCCAATACTCATTGCCTATAGAAGATAAAGAAAGTCGCACATTATTCCATCAAGTACCCTTTCATAGTACCAACACCATAGATTTTAGTCTAGCATCAACAAGGTTTCCAACAAGCAACGCAACATCCATAATCTGTATCTCACCGATAAACGCAAGCCAATAATGAGATAATTATGTGATGAACCACTTCCAAGGCATTTGCTAGAACTTTGCATCGTCCAATGTAGGTAGTTCCAAATGGATGATCAATTTATATCTTTAAAATTAAGAAAATGAATGCGCCATTCGAGCTCTTCTCAAACTAGCAAGGCTTAAAGATAGCATTTAATAACTCCAAATCTAACTCCAACTTCACAACAATCTAACATTTATGAATGAAAGCAATTGAGAAGCCATCTTGGACAAGAGGTTTATCACCTCCCAAGTTACCATGATGTTTACGAAAAAGACAACGAAGAAAGGGGAGTGATGCAAACAACCAAGAAAAAGATCTAAGTGGAGAGAAGAAAGGAGAGGCAACACTAGATCCCGCGATGCGGGGAAGAGGAAATAGTGGATGAAATAAACAAGAGAAAGGGGAAAAAACACTAAAGAGAACGGAGAAAAGGGAGAAGAAGAGACTACTTAAGAAAATAAAGGACAACAACAATTTCTCAAAATAAATCCAATTCATCAATAACTTCTCACAAAAAAAATAAGCCCTTACAAAGAGGCATCTGTTCCTAGGTTAAATACGGAATTGACAAAATTTCCTAATAAACAACAATCTAAAATAAAGAAAAATACAACATTACTAAAATATATAGCATCTTCAAAAATTAGAAAATTTCACAAAGACAAAAAAATATTGCATGAAAAAGGAAACCTAACAAATCAGAAACGAAATTAGGTCAACACAAATCTCCCTCAACTGAAATCAATTGTTCCTAATACCGTGAGAAGTTCACATCAACCTTCCCTGTCAGGTAGAGGCCTAACCCTATAGAACAAGGGTCCTATCATCAACCTGTCAATCACAAGCTAAATAGTTATAAAGCCTTCCGCCGGTGCCAGTTGACATGTGTGAGTAGTGGCTAAAATCGACTACCTCCACGAACTCCTGAGTGAGAGGAACCAAGGTGTCGCGATGGTCGATCTACTCTATGGTAATAGAACTTTAAAATGCTTGGATACAGCTACTAGAGCATCCCTAAAAACCTAAGCGCACTCCAAATTTGGTCAACCGACCCAACAACTAAGAAGGTATTTAACTCCTCCATCCCTGGCAAACACAATCTGTGCATCTAAAATAGCATCAATTATATATTTGTGTGCCACTACAGTTGATAATAGTCACAAAGTGGGTTAAGGTTCAATACTCAGCATATTTGGTGGCCTCAAACTACCATTCTAAAAAATGAAGTCCTACGAATTGATAGTGTAATGAAAACTAAAATGACATCAAATACCAACAATATATGCATTTAGACCAACTTGGTATAAAATTTCAAATGGACAAACACAACAGGCCAGAAATGTAGAAACGGGCCCAAGTGAACACCGCACTGGTCTAATCCAAACCATAACTTCATCCCACACATAAAATTCAATATTTCCTACATTTACATCAGTTCAAAATTTATATGATGCATTGCTTGCTTCCAATTGTATATTGATCTCAACATACAAGTAATGGAAGCGTTATATAATAACTTCAACCGACATAGACACACTAGAATGAGAAGACCTCAAATGCTTTCCTAAATTTGTACCCAAATACAAGCTTATATAAATTCATACCCAGAGGCCAATTTACGGAGCTATTGTAAGCAACCTTGATCATACCAAGAAGCATATCCAAGTTCTTCAATTTGCCTTGAACCAAATATTTTGCAAGTGGCTAAGACATTGACAAACAACCTCGAGTTAGTCATCTGCCAGTGAGTGGCATGCAATGCAAAATATAGGCTTCATGCCAACCATGTGCCATATGATGATACAAATTTGAATAGTAAAATGAATATTAGATACAATAACTTTTAAAAACTGTACAAATTAATTTTTACATCAAAAAAAAGTCCAACAACCCACAAAATATCAAAACATTCATCATAGCAATTGAAGTGGGTCATTTCTAACAAACAATCCACAACCAATAAGTCAAGAATCATGCTTCATATGTTATGTGGGAGCCCTAACACAAAGTCCATTCTCCCATCTTGCCAAGATCCATCTACCGCAGGGACTTAGGATATAATGAATCAGCCCTTCGTAAACAACTTCTCCAACTTGCTTTTGGTGTTCAACATGTCTAGCAAGATTCATCTAGTAAATAGAAAATTCAAGACAAAGGCATACAACAAAATCTAGGCCACACAAAATGTCGAAGAACGGCAATAAGTGAATTGAGAGGACATTAGGAAGCATCACGAAAGTCGAGAATGAACAAATGACCTTTGTCGAGGAGCACAATCAAAGGGATTGAAGGAACTTTTAGAACTATAGCAAACACGATAGACTTTCCAACACCGACACGCTCAATCTTTGTCGAACAAATGATATACGACTCATTCATTTGTTGAAGCCAAATGATAGAGATGAATCTTATTACCCGTATACACAAAATTACATAAGTGGGAGAGCCCGTGGATTAACACATACAAGTACAGTGCAACAAGGTCTACCAAAAATGACATGATCGACATCCTTAGGAATTATCGCATCATATATGATCCATCTATTCTAATATATATACAGGTACAAGATAACATTCCTTAACTGCTATGGAAGATGTCTTGATAAGAGAAACACTTATGGATTAAGATATGGAACAACTTTCCACCTAGGAAAGGAAATGGTATTAATCGAGACAGTATTTACGTAGCTATCACAGCCCACAAAGATAGTAGAAGCATTATCATTGATGTAAGAATCGAAGATAGTATAATGACACCAATCAACGGCCGCTTTGGAATGGGTTATAGCAGTTCGCACAACAATTAATAATTGAATATTGGGTATTAAAAGCCGAGAGCTAATCCTAGAAGAAATAGTTCCAATACAAACTAACAATTTGTCATCATTATTATCATCCATGTCATCATACTCTCCTAGGTTAGCTTAAAAAAACTATTCTTCAAAGGGTTCATCATCGTTTTGTCCGCCTAGCTCCCAATAAGTAAGGCTCAATTTGGAATTTTTTCTATGGGCTTCAATTTCCTAACCTCAAATGTCCATCAAGGGAGGAGGTCCTAAAAAAGACATAATATTTATGGTGAAGGGATTCCACGTCGAGTAATTATTGTCACCATGTTTTTCATAGGGTGGCTCGTAACAAACTCATAATCATGCAACAGATTGTATGCATTGAAAGAGTCGTAATACCCCTTCGAACAAGCTCTGTACTAAGTTCATCGAGTAGACCACGCCTAAATCCACTTAATGTCATAACCTCCTCCTCAGTTACATCTAATTCAAAACTCATCAAATTGAATCATATAATCCATCAAAAATTGATTACATTGCCGAAAGACAATCCACAAGTCAAGTAAATAACTATTGTATGAACAGTCTAACTCCCAATAAGAGCTACTTTGCACTTAATAAGTTCTCAACACTCTCAAAAATAACTGAGCATTCTCGATTAACATATGACTAGCAAACTGAACAATTCAATCATTAGACACGTAATACCACTCAAGAAACTACCCATATCCCGAGCCCACTGACAAAAACCTTACGATCTAGGCAACGATCTACAATAAGGGTATCAAATTTCATGTTCATAAAGAGTTGTTCATGCAACTCTTAATCATAATGTCACATCATGTAGTCATATTTAAGGAATACGATCATATATTGCCCGCATTGGTCATTCCTATTCAGAACACCCTAGAATCGTCAGTATCTAACAACTTAGGTTCAAGTAAAAGACTGATTGGCAAGATTCGAACTTTTCTGAAGAATAGCAGCCAAGCAGTGTCAATAACCATTATATGATTTCGTAATTGTTTTTGTTTGCTAGCAAATTGGGCTAACTATTGACTTAATGCTTCAAACTTGTTAAGATTCATGAATTAGCCAATGATGATATGGGAAACAATATGACAATTATACAAATGCATGCAACACCAATACCAATAATGTGGTTGGAAAGAATAAACTACCATGGCAATTGATTGAGTGTATAACAATGAACCAAATGTAGAAATAAAAAAATTTACTTTTTTTTTAATTAATATGACTAAAATAATCCAGACAAACATTGCAAATCTATTAAAATAATAAAGCAAAGGCTAAATAAAATATTATCAAATATCCACAATTAACAAATATTAAGTTAAATAAAGACAACAAATGAAAGCACCCGATTACGTTTGTGAATTTTTTCATTCTTTTGGTGGTGATAAACAACTACAACAAACTAACACGAGCACAAGAGTATCAAAGCTTAATTTTTAGGGGGCAAGGAATAAAATAGTACAAAAAGTATTACAAAAAACAAGCATGGAAAAAGAAAACCTAGATTCTTCAAGAAAAAGTCAATTAGATTCACTCCAAATGTATCACCGCAGTAGTTAATCACTTGTGTTACTCCTTTGCACAATATAGTAGGCTTCAAGGCCAGCTCAAGAACGCCTTTGTGCACTGAATCAAAGTTGAGGCAACAACCCAGAACCTTTTTTTCTTATCTAAGTTAAAGGCCATTATTTTGCCAACAACACCATCAAATTAAAATTTGATTACCAATTTTCTACAGCATACATCCACTCAGATGGCTTGCTACTGCAGTTTTCCTCTTTTAGAAAACCAAGAAGATGTACCTTCACCGTTGTTGTCTCTACACAAGAAATTCTATTGTCCGATTACTTCTACCACGAAGTTACTAATTTGTAACTTTGACCGAAAACATGCCCTATTATCCACATTAACCTATCATCCCGGCACAGAAACAGTTGTTCAATCTTGTCTGAATTAATTGTCATTAACTTTCTCCAATGTGCAACAAGGACGAACACCTGGCTAATCAAAATTTTTCCACCACATTGTCTGGGGTTCACATCCTACTTAGCCCACTAGTGGACCAAAAGAAAAGGACTTCTACGTCAATCTGGCTAACCACATTAAACGAATTCTTCTGTTGATCCTTAGGTGAAGGAGATAGATTTCAATGCAGTAATTAGTGGCAAAAATTAAGAGGCAGAACTAGATCTCAGTCCAAATACCTTACGAAAAACTCTAATCTGAATTAGGTGATAACAATCTTAGTTGATATTTAAAAATTCGGTTCAGCTGGATTCTATAACAGACAACGTTTCAAGGCCTTCATAAACTTCAAATAGCAAGTCCAACTCTTTCACAAAAAGTAGGTGACTATGATAAGAGGGCGAATTCCTCTAGGGATTTTTGTTTTGCTTCAATTGGGCTCCGTTTTTACAAAGAAATATAAACCAACGTCGACCGTCAAATCTTTAATGAACCATGTCAACAGATCCGATTCAATCATGCCACAACTATAACCCACCTGAATCCACAAACATGGTCTCATTAAACGTCATCAAGTTCTCAATTCTAGCAATCTGCAACAACCACTATGCCAGAGAAATTTCGGTCGTATGCATGCTTTCTTATGCCAAAAATTGGAGATGTCGCATCCCATCATCCATAATAACATCTCCAACAAATTTTCAGCTTCGCTTCTCCAACTACCAATGTTCCTATGGCCACACCAAACTAAACAGTCCAATTGCTACTTGTCTTCTAGGCTAACAGACAATTCGAATTAAAAGATCATCAGAACCAGCATTCCTAAGTCTATGATAATATCAATCAGGAACCCCAAGAAGAATTCACTGAGACACCTCGCAAAAGCCTGCCACCAGGAAGCTCGATGTTCATGGAAAATAAATTCACCATTGATGAGCCCTTTCCACCACTACCATAACCAGAAGAACACTACTGCTCTATCACATCATTAGCTCCTAGCTCATGAAACCCCAGCATTTGAACAGTAGAACAAACTCATAGCAATAGTTAATCTCAATAATGCAGCTTTTTCGAGCAGAACAATAATGCCTTTGTCAATCTCAGAAGGCCAAAAAATAACAACCCAATTGATAACCTAGAAAGCATAAATGTCTTGCTTCATCTTTGGATTGATCACCGCATGTTGAAACCAAACTCAAAGCTTCATATGAAACAATTTTGATATGGAAACAGGGATGATGAAATAAATTAATATCGACAACAACCCGTAACATGTTTGTGCAAAAAAGGCTTTGCAAGGAAGCAAGCCAGACAAACAAAGAATGATTGTCAATCAAAAATTAGAAGCAGCTTATTCACAATAGAGGAGACTGTTAAGTGAACCCTCATTCCCTTTGTGCGTAATGAATTCCTAAGTCTACAATCATATAAATCAGGAACCCCAAGTAGAATTCATTGGGAAACCTCGCAAAGGCCTGCCACCAGGAAGCTCGATGTTCAAGGAAATTAAATTCACCATTGATGAGCCCTTTCCTCCATTACCATAACAAGAAGAACACTACTACTCTCTCACATCATTAGCTCCTAGCTCATGAAACCCCAGCATCGGAATATTAGAACAAACTCATAGCAATAGTTAATCTCAATAATGCAACTTTTTCGAGCAGAACAGTAATGCCTTTGTCAATCTCAGAAGGCCAAAAAATAACTACCCAATTGACAACCTAGAAAGCAGAAATGTCTTGCTACGTCTTTGGATTGATCACCGCATGTTAAAACAAAACTCAAAGCTTCGAATGAAATAATTTTAATATGGAAACAGGGGTGATGAAACAGATTAGTATCGAGAACCCGTGACATGTTTGTGCAAAAAAGACTTTGCAAGGAAGCAAGCCAAGCAAATAAAGAACGATCGTCAATCAAAAATTAGAAGCAGCTTATTCACAATAGAGGAGACAGTTAAGTGAACCCTCATTCCCTTTGTGCGAAAAGAATTCCTAAGTCTACGATAATATAAACCAGGAACCCCAAGCAAAATTCACTGAGAAACCTCGCAAAGGCCTGCCACTAGGAAGCTCGATGTTCATGGAAAATAAATTCAGCATCGATAAGCACATTGCTCCACTACCATAACCAGAAGAACACTACTACTCTATCACATTATTAGCTCCTAGCTCATGAAACCCCAGCATTTGAACAGTAGAACAAACTCAGAGCAATAGTTAATCTCAGTAACGTAGCTTTTCCGAGCAGAACAGAAATGCCTTTGTCAATCTCAGAAGGCCAAAAAATAACTACCAAATTGACAACCTAGAAAGCAGAAATGTCTTGCTTCGTCTTTGGATTGATCACCACATGTTGAAACCAAAATCAAAGCTTCACATGAAACAATTTTGAAATGGAAACAAGGGTGATGAAACAGATTAGTATCGACAACAACCCGTGACATGTTTGTGCAAAAAAGATACTGCAAGGAAGCAAACCACACAAAAAAAGAATGATCCTCAATCAAAAATTAGAAGCATCTTATTCACAATGGAGGAGACTGTTAAGTGAGCCCTCATTCCCATTGTGCGAAATGAATTCCGACAAGAAAGGAGAGAGAAGCGGCAGAAAATTCTTTAGCAACCAAGCCAACAGCTTCGCACTCTAGATGAAAGGAAGAACGAGAGAAGCCATTCCTTGTACAGAAGTAGCATCAATGCGAAATAGGGTGACAAAGGCAAAGCAATTCAGCAGTGGTCTAACACCAGCAGCTAGAAAAACTAGACGAGAGAGTCAGAGAAACTAGAGGTTTTAAATAGATGTTCTTTATGCCTTCATTTTTGTTGGGCACATTGAAAAGGAGGAAGGTGCACTTAGTAGGAGAAAATGATGTCTTCTAGGCTTCAAGCCCCTTGAACATTATTTCGTCAAAAACTGATAAAATGGGAGCAGGATCTTCAGCTTCTATCAATAAATGAGGAAATCCAACAAGAGAAATTGAGAGGGTGATGTCGATGTGGGGAGAAGGCATCGTCACTCAAAAGATAAGAGGCTTATATTTTGGTATAAATTATCTACGGTCAAAGAAGAGGCAAGGAAAGAATGGATAATCTAAGGGACGCTCCCCCGTCAACTGTATACATAAACTGATCTGATATTCTAGAAAGTCCAAAAATTATTCAGGCAAATATCACTCAACTACATGCTTTGTACATGCATTATACAACTGCTTATCAGCTTCAACCACAACCTTCCTCCCGCCAACCTCTCATTTTGGTGAAACACCATGAAAATCAGCAATACCTTAGCATCCTTTTATAGCCACGATGACATGAAAGGCCTGCGGGCGGGTATCACGATAAAAACGCGCAAGAGTTACTCGATGACACCACAGTATTCCATTTGGGTCAACTGGGTGCATGATAAGAAGTGACCATTCATTGGAAAATTAATGTCCAAGTGATACTTTTCGGAGCTAGTATGTGGCAACTCGACCGAAGCAAATATTCTAGTAGGCATGGAAGAGTTGGATTTAAGATGTTGGTCCGACCATATTTTGGTAATTTTTCGCATCAATAGATTTTTATTTTAATTGGAAAATTTATTTGTTAGCTATAATGATAACTGCTTCATATTTATTTCGGATATTGTATAATTGTAATTTAGTTAAACTATTTGGCAGGGGTAAAATGGTAAAAATACAAAACCAAACCCGATAACCCGAAAACTCTAAAAATGTGCATCTTGATGAAACCCTACCCACCCTAACTTAATAATAGAAACCATGTCATGCTAAGTAATATCAAATCTAAATTAAGGGGAATCAGCATCCATGAAGAAGGAAGCAAATCAGCGTTTATTAAGCCCAAATTCAAAATCAATTAAGGTCACAAAAACTAATCTAACATAGCAAATCTCGTAGCTGCCCCCGCCTTTTTAATTGTTAACCTAATTTTCAGAGGAGTCTACTTCATTTACTAGAGGCAAAATGGCAGCCAAGAGGGAGGTAAAAGAGGAGAGCAAATTGCAAAACTTTTCAAAAAAGCTAGAAAAAGGAGGGAAAACCAAGGAAGAAGAAAAACTAGCACCTTTATATTATAACCTATAGATCCTCTTCTTTCTTCTCCTTCATCCTTGCGCCACAACCTTGAGGAGAGAAGAGAGTGAGTCATGCATCTTAAAGACAACCATTCAAACTCCAGAGGACATGTTGCGGCAATCAATCCTTGACCAGGGAGGCAGTTGGGATTTGTACTTACCATAACCTTACTCTGCATACAATTACAGCTACACGCGTCCATTTGGATGGCTCCTTATGATGTACAATAGGGGCGGAAGTGCAAATCACTCAAAAACTTTGAGGACTTCCGAGATTAAAGAATGATACAAACCAAATCCTACAGATGACATCACCTTGATCAGAGATCGCCTGGCACCTAGGACATGCAAAAGAGTTATGCCAATTCAAGAAGACGTAATCTAAGTTCAGCGGCGAAGAAACAATATTCCTAAAGATTTCTCCATGGAAGGGCACTATCCAGTTCCAATTAAGGGAAGCTTCAACTGCACTTTATAGGACCTTTCTAAACCCTGAAGCGTACTGGCAAGGTGGCTTACAGGCTTACACAAAAACCATCATTATCAATAGTTCACGTCCTCCATGAATCGATGCTACAAACTAAAGAGCAAGATCCATCGCACGTTGATGACTACGCTACAATACAAGGGAGGATCTTTCAGTTGAGAAGCAACCGGCTTGGGTGCTAGATCACAAGGGGAAAGTCTTAAGGAACAAGGTCATTTCGATCGTGAGCATCCTATGGAACCATCAATAATAAAGCAAAGCAACATTAGAGCTCAAGGAAATGATGGAGGAAAAAAATCCACATTTATTTAAGTGACAAGATGTATATTTCAAGGACAAAATTACTCCAAGGAACAACGAATATAACACTCAAACATTCCGTTTTATATCACTT
>JAOVVI020004094.1:912-18112 GCA_028571085.2 Nepenthes alata | reverse complement strand
TTTTTTAAAATTTTTTTACTTGTTTGGATGTAACCTAAAGTATCGGGTTATTCTGCAGCTCAAAGTATTCTGGGTTCAATTTGGGTTCACAGTATTGGGTTCGATTTGGGTTTGGCTGCCCTGACCTATTGCCATCTCTATTTTTATTTGATATATATATATATTTTTTCTAGGGCGTGCCATTTTACCAGGTTATTCAACATCACTTCAAAATTTAACAAGCAATCGAAAGATTAATGATATATTTTATTGTTAAAATAGAATAAGATGAGAACAAAATAATAATTATTAAGGATAAAGAAGTAACTATTTATTCTCTCTATGTTTTGGTCAAATATATGAATTGCAATTCCCTTGGAACGACTATTCATTCCCTTGGTTATGCTGATGCTATCATCATCTCTTTTCAGCCTGACCCCGACGGAAGGAGGATCGAGATCACCTGTGCAGCCTGCGGTGGGCATCTTGGACATGTTTTCAAAGGCGAAGGGTTTCCGACGCCCACAGATGAGCGGCATTGTGTCAACAGCATTTCAATTAAGTTTGTTCCTGGGAACTAACAGAACCCTTGGCTATGATGCCTCTACTACTGGTTGATTGTAAGCTCCGAAGAAGATTTTTCTTTTTTTAATAATTCAAAGTCCCTGAGGGGAAGAATTTGCACTGGTTTCTGTTTGTCTTGTCTTAGAACATAACTATTGATACTGTTTTTACTCTCTGCAAGTGCTGCAAATCTGCCTTGATGTATGATACTGAAGGACAGCTGATTGAACTATTGTCTAGTTTAACCTCAGAAGAGGACTATATGGAAGTATGTGAGACTAAATTAGCTTAAATAGTATTTTGTTTTCGTTTGGTTTATTGAAGTGTATTACTATGTAAATGTAAAAACTTTTCCAAGAACCGAGCATACTGGAAATGGATACGATGACATGATGGGATGCTATTTTTCTCAAAATTAGTTGATGGGGTCTGATAAAATTGGGGTTAGATCAGAATTGCCCATGACTTATAATATTTTGAGATGAAGATATTAGGATTTGGCATGCTATCTTTCCGAGATTAGGTGCTGGGTTCAAAAAAATTAAGATTTTATCGAGATTAGTGGATGGGGTTTGGTAAAAGTGGAATTATAGTTGGATTATCAGTGGATCTGAGTGCCCAAATGAGAAGTTATTTGGATGTCATGCTTTTCTCAAATTAGGTGATGGGGTCCGAATTTGGCCGTAGTGCCCAAAGAGCTAGAGGTCCTAAGGATCACCGGAGAACTACAAGATTGAGTCCGAGAAGAGATGGGCATGACCCAATATAAATTGACTGTGTTTAGATTTGAGTATTGATAAAACTCGAATATTTATAATTGGGTTTGGGTTTACTATGACCAAATTTATGCCTCGATCCAAATCCGTTATAACAAAAATGTATGTATATATGTATATTTACTTATGTTATAAAATAATATATAAAGATAAATCAAATCCTATTGTAAGCCATACTCTTATGTTTTTATTTACTTTATTTAATATGGATTTTGGGATATAAAGTTAATGTGTCATGGATCTAAGTTGTCGACAGATTTGGATGTCGTTAGGTCTTTGGGTCAAGTTGATTAGTTTCCGTACTCCTTAGTTTGGATCCTGTACATTATAATTCAAAAAACGAGAAGTCATAGGATCAACGGGAGTCGCTTCTCGGTATGTCATTCGACGTTCAAATTAATAATCTTTCTTATGATATGAAAGATATAACGTCAGAAAGTATGAAAATCAATGCAGAAAAAGGAAATTTGTGAGTCTGAATCAGAGGTTGTGCTCATTGTAGAGTGACTTTGTGGAGGTGCACTTGGGGAGAACGGCTCTAGTGCGGTGGAGGTTAGAATTATAGGGAAATTCTTGGAGCTTGGAGAGAAAGAAAGGGCGCTTGAGGATTTGCTTAAATGTTTACAAGAGGTGATGTGAGCACTCAAGAAAGCATAGCCCTGGAATCCTCTCAACCTCACTTGGGCGGTAAGACTAGCTGCCAACTACCTGGAGAAGGTTTTGTCAGCCGGCGAGGAGGTTGCTGGTGTCATTGATGGCAACCGTGATCGGTCGGAGGGATTCCTTCCTTCCCTATAAAGATGTTATACACGGCAAAAGGTGAGGTTCCCATTGTGAAAAATACGCCCAAGTTGGGAACTTCCTTTCTTAAAGAGATTATAATCTGGAGAGATATTCGGGATCTTGATTGATTAAGGTAAGTAATTTTTCATGCGTGAGAACAGTGTCGTAAGCCGTCCGGCTTGGGCCATAGTCGGTTTGGGCCACATCCAGCCTATTGGAGGATCATTTCCGGTCAACAAAGGCATCAACCGTCTTCTGGGCCAATGGGCCGTATTCTTTCTCGGATGACCAACATTTTGAGTCAACTCATTTTTATCGTTCCCATAAAAAATGATACATATTGAATGAGTTACTTTATATTTCAAGAGTGGTGAAAATTTCAGTTGAAATAATGAATTTGAGATTGATAATATTTTAAATTGTTTGTGACATGTCTCCATCCTAAAATATTAAAATTAATTTATTCTTTAAATCGTAATTATTTTAATTTAATTTTAGATTCAAATCTAAAAATTAATTCTTTATTTTACTGGTTTAAACACAAAGTAATATCAAGATATGAACATATATCAAATACCATTAAACCGTATGAGTAATATATAATCAGCAAATCACAAGATCCAAAAATTATAAATATTGATAATTAAATAGTCTCAAATCATATATAAAAAAATATTTTAACTGAAATTAGTGCTTTAAAATTATAAATATAATAAAAAATATTATTTAAACTTATACAATTTTATTACCATTACCATCTAATCCAACAATTAAGAGCTATAATGCTGACCAATAAAATACTAAAACATCAAATATTTTTAATACCCTAAAAACTAATTTTCAATGGTTTTTCTTCAAACTCCAATCTCTTACAAGTTTAATTCGAATCCTTTAATTTAAGAAGTTAACAAATATGGCAATAATAAATCTAACCTCAAGAAAGCTTATTTATTTGAATATTATCGAATTTAGTTTTAAAAAGGAAAAAGAAAAAAAGGGGAAAAGCTCCGCCGACGGGCGTTTTCTTAAATGCTCTGACTATTATCGCCGGCGACGAAAACAGACAGGAACGCCACGGCGGTTTCCCTCAAAACCCAACCCTCGAACGCCTTGGCGACTGGCACCATCGGATCCTGATTATTGTATTCACGCCGAACCCTAATTATGGCTTCATCAGAGATTGAAATTGTATCAGACGCCGCCCTCTCAAACGGTACAACGCATAAAAACCCTAACGAAGTGATTATTAACGATATTTATGCTGCCTCGGCTTACGGCGACTTCGAAAAGCTCAGGAAATTTGTTGAAGAGGATGGTGCTTCACTCTCTATGCCCGATCCCACTGGCTACTACGCTATACAGTGGGCTGCTCTCAACAACTTCGCTGATATTGTTCAGTACATAATCGAGGTACTTTTTTATTTTTAACCCAACAGAAAATTGAGTATTTGTGCTGGATTTTGGTAGATACGGTCGTTTTTTTGTTTATCTTATTTTCTCTGCTGGCGTAGTTAAGTTTTTGTATATTTATGATTTTGGTGTTAAACATGAATTGAGCTTGTTTTCGCCCTGGCCCGTGATGTTTATTTTTGTTCTTCTTTGTGGTTTTGGAAATATGAATAAAGCATGGTGGGGATGTGAATGCGGCGGATAATGTAGGACAGACGGCTTTGCATTGGGCCGCTGTTAGAGGTTCAATTGCCGCTGCCGACGTGCTGTTGCAGAACGGGGCAAGGATTGAGGCAGCAGATGTGAATGGGTACAGGGTAATTAGTTAAGATTTTAGCTTCTTTTTTAATTGCTTTTGTTAATTGATTCAAGGTTGATTGCTGATATTACTACTTACATAAGATGGGCACATTATCATGAGATAATAGTTTGGAAAACTAGGGTTCTTTCCGGAATCTCAATGGCATCTAATCTTACTGCCATAAGTTGGTTTACCTCTAGCGTGACTGAGATGTTCACATAAAGTGGCAAATGAGCCTGCCTATGTTGATCATTGACTCTAAAATCTTTATAATCAAGCCTTTGGAACTGTTGGAGGGATCAGCATTCATCAGTAAAGTCCTGCTACTACATAATTAAGTGTGATTAGTGAATCGAAAAAATGAAGTATTAGGGAATAAGATAACTTAAAAAAAAAAAGCAAACAACTGGCTGGAAAAGATCGAGGTTAACATGGAAGTCCTCTCTGTCTTCCAAACCAATTTTGGAGACGGGGTTTGTAAACACGAAGTTATAAGCTTGTTAATAATTTATGAATGGGAAGAGAATCTAAGGTAAAAGTCTGTCTTTCTATTTAAAACTAAAAACAAAAAGAAAAAAGAAAATAAACATTCTAATTAGAGGAGCGGAAGTTAAATTGCCTAAATGACATATTATCAAATGGTTTGACACCATTTTCTGAAGCTAAAATCAGCTAGCAGGATCACATTCCTATGTCACAGTATATTTCACTCTAACACCATCTAATAAGTTCACATCTATCTTGTGTTATGTATCAAGCTAAAGCCAGTTAATAAGTTCATGACTATTTTGACAGGCAGTTCATGTTGCTGCTCAATATGGACAAACAGCTTTCTTGAATCACATTGTTGTCAAGTATCGTGCTGACTTTGATGCACCAGACAATGATGGAAGGAGCCCTCTTCATTGGTATGTTAGACTGTGTGACCGCATGTTAAGCATGATAACATTATATTTGGATGATAGTGTTCACTTTGTTCATTGATTATGGGCATTGTTTTATAATGTTCAGCTATTCTTCCATTCCATGGACTCCTTATGGAGGGTTCATGAGGTCCTTCCCCCTCCTCATGATACCTTAGTGTCCTATTTGACATATGCGTGGAGCCCATCCCATCAATTTGCAGAGTAGCTTTTTATAGCTACCATCTAGCAAGCTCTCATAGACCTTAGATAGAGAGTTGAGATGTTAGTTCAACTAAAGAGTGTTTCAAGTCTGTACGGGTTTTTTTTTTCTCTCTATTTTTGTCCTGATAAGCTAGATTTTAGGAGTGTGCTTGTGGGAACTTCACTTGTCACGACCACAGTATAAGTAGAAAATAAATAATTAATAAATAATCCAATAAACTTTTAAACAATTGATTAAAACCCAAATAACTCAACTATTGGGTCGGACCTAATAAACCAACAAAACTCAAAATAGACGTGATATCTATAACCAACAGTAGACACGGCCTAATTGAACTAATCCTGTCCGGACTCCAAATAAACAATATAATAACCTGCTCTTTTTAAATCCATCCATAGGGGAAAATATCCAATAATGATCCATACCAACATGATATAAAGTCCATACGAGATCTAACTGATAAATATCTCCAAATATACAAACCATCATAAATAAAAAACTAAACAATAGTCCCAACATAAATCTTAAATACAAATTCGAATATAAATAAATAATAAGGTCTTCAAATATTATCTATCCAAATTCTATAAGTAATTCAAGGGCAAATATATTTAATAAATTATGAGTTTAAAGCTCAGCAAATATATATAATATACAACTTATATTTATAAATTAGATAGAATGACTGGAAAACTATAAACATCATATGAAATTCAAATATGTCTAAATGTTCCAAGAATGTAAGTCACATCATGATTTCATACGTCAAAAATCATAATATATGTATGAATATCATACAAATCACTTGATTCTAAAGGAGATCAAATGTCCAAAGTTGGATAAATCTGAATACCATGTCAAATCTGCAAAATCTCAAAAGATCAAACATCTCAAAACACCAAATACAATGCAAATAAAAATTTTGGAAAGTCAAAACATGCCCAAATTAAGAATCAAAGGCCAAAAGGCCAACTTTGAGGAAATATTATACATAGTCCTGGTAATCTGAAATCAAAACACTACTATTTAGACCCATAGGTGAACCATCTATAATTACACCCTATAAATGATATCAAATGCCAGTTTCTTTTTTCACTTGTGGTTACAAGTGCAGTGTTCAAGTAAACCTAATATATTAGGACTTCTGAATATATTATTCTCTTAATTCCTTATAATGATTCCCGAATAAAATAACAAACAAGGAACTATATAACAAATATTCAAAACTTTTCTATTCTGTGGGAAAAATATAAAACTTTTTACCCTGTTAGAAAGTTGGATCTCATATCAAATCAAAATACTGTCCAGACCGAGCACTTATGTAGATTATTACATGCAAAGTCAAATATATAAGTTTTATGACTTTTTATTCACAAATATTTTCTTATATAAATATATTATTTCAAAATATTCACTTAATTTATGAAAAATAAGCAATCTTTCAAACCTTCTAGTTTGAGATAATAAGAGGATAGTAATTCCATCTATTTTGATATTGAGAATCTGATTTCTCAGATTGACAATAATAATTCTTTTTTGAGTGTACTACAATATTCTTTTTCGAATTGTTGCAAAATGAAACAAAATTTGAAAATGTTCGGTGAAAAATGATGCATGCAACTATATTTAAAATAAGGGGTACAAGGGTGGCATGCATGTATAGTAAGAGTAAAAGCGTAAACAAAATCGAAGGATATACGAATTAGACCAAAGAACGCTTAGAAATACTTGTATTCAACATTTAATCTACTAGATCTGTCTAGATAAAGCTCCAAAGTCTCCTTCTTTCTCTCTCTCTTTCTCTCACTTCTGTCCCTTTTCTGCCCGAAATGACTACTGATAGGCACGTGAGTTCTTATATATCACAATTGGCATACGAGCACTAGATAAGCATGCATCAGGCACCACAACATAACACAGTCGCACGAGCATTGCCTTAGGCATGAGTCAAACGCCAACATTTTGCCTAAATCACATACAAGCTTTTTAGATGCGCTCATCAAGCGCAGCCTTACTATTTCAAATCACGTATGAGTGTTAGATAGGTGCACATCAGCCACCGCAACATAACGTAGGCACACATGAACGCTGCATTAGGCATGGGTTAGGCACCAATAGTTTGTCTAAATCATGTACAAGCTCTTTAGAGGCGCCCATCAAGTGTAACATTACCGTTCAAAATCTATATGAGTGTAGGATAGGTGCCAATCAGGCATTGGCCTACTTTTTCTAAAATCCAATTTTCTTCAAATTTCATCATATAATTATTTTTAAATTGATCCAAAATTATTATAATAACGTCATAAACCATGAATAGAAAATCAGGTGTACATCACTTATGTCTCCATTAAGCATAGTCTTGTCACTCTTAAAAGTGAGCTTTGCTTTGCTCCCACCACGTTCCAGCAAACCTTGTATATTTTTCGTCAAGTGACCTCTGCCATAGATAAAAAGCTGTGCCATGACCTGGCCAACTCCTTTACATAGCAGACACATTCGGAACACCCTGAAATGGCAGGCCATGATGAAATGTTTTCTCAGGGGGTTAGTTGATGTTGGCTTATAACAAGTTTTTTACCTGCTTCCATGAAATATATGTTCCTTTTGGGCATAAAACTTGTTTACTGTGGGAATTGGTGTGCATCTTAAAAATAAATGGTATATAACCCCCCTTCAACTAAAAATGATGATTTTGTTTTTTTGGCTTAGCTGCTTGATTGTTTCATTGCTTCATATTGTTCACTTTCTTTTGCAATTTGGCGTAACTTCTTGATTGTTTCATTGCTTCATATTGTACACTTTCTTTTGCAATTTGTCTTGTTTGAATTGGACAATTTGATAATGGAGTGCTCTAAACCAGGGCTGCCTTTAAGGGATTTGCTGATACGATTAGATTACTTCTGTTTAGAGATGCTAGCCAGGGGAGACAAGACAAAGAAGGTATGCTGGGAAAGTTCACTGTTATTGGTTGCTTTATTTTCATTATTTCTTCCATTTTTTTGGGTTCTGATTCACTTGTAAGTTGGAAATTTCTATATAAAACAGAAGTGAATTAGCAAGCTGAGGTGCTTTTGATGCACGTTTAGATTGTCAATGTTTGGTAGAGATGCATATGTGACCATGACTACCTGAAATTTGAACCATATATATATGAAGTTGAAAGATTTTTTTTTTTTTTTGGTATTTGTAAGTCCTTCCAAGACACGTGTAGACTTATTAATGCAACATATCTGGAAATTTTCTATCTTAAAGAGTGAATTGGGAGTGTCTAAAGCACAGTATTGAGTTTGCTGTCTGCTATGCATAGCCTGCTATATGATATGTTGACAGGTGCCATTTTACATAAGAGATTATTATTAATTGTTGTGGTATGCAGTGTGCTAGTAAGCAGTGTGCGATTGGTTTATAAATTCTTGCAACTATGGTATGAAGATATGTGTATATTTATTAATGCAGCATATCTGCTAATTTTCCTCCCCTCCGTTTCGTGAGATAGTCCAAAAGGGATTCCGAACGGTATCTATTTGAACAACTTTTTTTTTTTTTTTCATCAAATTGAATCTTTCCCTTTAAAGAATTCTAGTAGGGAAATGCTTTGGAAAGAGAATTGTGATTACAGTTCGTAGCAATATACTGCTTTTTTTGTCAGGTATATATGTTCGGACGCTTAATTTGATGATTTTGTACTTCTTTCTGTCAGGTTGTACCCCCTTGCACTGGGCTGCTATAAGAGGAAATATAGATGCATGCACTGTACTTGTACATGCAGGCACAAAACATGAATTAATGATAAAAGATAGGGCTGGATTTACCCCTGTTCAGCTGGCATCTGATAAAGGTCAACGGCATGTCGCCTTTTTCCTTGTACGTAATTGCATCAATATTATGTTACTAGTATATATAACACAGATGTTGAACTGAACATTCTTTGATGTAACACATTATCTAATGGTGAGGATGTATAACATGGCATGCAATAATTCTCGTCCATGATGTTAAAGTTGTGCCTCAGGTGCAAAGGGGTTAAATGTTGGTGTCTCGACATTAGCTAAGAGAGGCTTGTTCCAAGAGGCACCTTTTTTTTTTCGGCTTAAGGTACATGCCTTGAGCGCCTCAGATTTAAAAAAGAAAAAAGAAATTAAAATTTTTATTTTTAATTAGCCATTATATTTAATTGTTATTTATAATACTAGTTCAGTGTTTGTGAGATTAGGAACAATGAAAGTGACGATTAGTTGATTATGAGAATGTATGGAGATTAGGATGAAGATATGAATTGACATTTAATGGTGATTCCATGACAATGGATTCCGTAACTAAAATTATTAGTGTAAATGAGGCAGCATATCATTCAAAATTGAGAAATATTGTAAACATTAACGATAAATGTCTCTAGAATTACGTCATTGGAGTTTGTAAAAGATAAAAATTTTAATTTAGAGGGACATATAAAGATGAAGAAGTTATTAAAACTTATAAGCTAAGGAAGGAGAGGAACATGAATTTTGTTTTATGCAAATGATAACAATTAGTTTTTGCTATGAGTATCTTGATCATATTTCATATTTGATAATGAATTTTATTATTCTTTTACACCGATGTGAGTTATACTTATCAATTATCATCTTGTGTTATTAGTTGAATTATAATCTTATGAGTATTGTTAGGCATATTTTTGTGTTTCTTATTTTATTATTAGATTTAAAAATTGGAATTCATTATAGGAATATCTTATTGTATATTTCATAAGTAGTCGCCTCCCGTTCATCAAGCGTATGCCTTGCATTTAGGCCTTAGGAATCCTTTATATCTTGATGCGCCTTCAGCCTTTAATGTCACTGATTCTGGTGGACATTTGATACTTGATTGTTTCATTAGTTAAAATAGTGTAGGTTTTTTCTTGTGCCTAATTTTCTTTATTCTTGTGATAGAAATTTAGACCCTATTTAGTTCATTAGAAATTTATGTTTTTCATTTTCCAATTTGTTTCCCTTTTATATTTCAATAGTTTTCTTAGGAGATGTGTTGATTTGTTTCTGTTAAAAACGTACTTATTTTAATTTATTTCTATTAAAGCGCACTTATTCCCACAAGTCAATCTATCATGCCTATTTGTGAGCTCATCTTGGTTAGGGATAAATTTTAAACAAGGATACTTTCTACATGAATGTGTAATAAATCAATCGCTTGAATGTAATTTGTGATATCTTGATTTACAGTTACTGAAATTTGCAAAACTCCTTATGTATTGTTTACTATCATACCACGTATTTAATGTGGTTCTTAATGATAATATCAATGTGAAATGACACTTGTCTTCATATTTCGTGTTATTCATGAATGAAATTCTTGGGATCGGTTTTGATATTAGTTGTGGCAATATTGGTGTCAAATATGTCGAAAGAAAACATTTTCAAATAATTGTAAGCTGACAAGTATTGGGTATATTGGCCAACATTTTAGATATTGGCTGATACATGAAGATATATTGCCGATACAAAAGCACATATTAACTTTTCTATGATATCGGGAAATATTGGTACCTCGGGGACAATACCAATATATATTGGCTAATATATTCATCCATGGGTACATGTACTGAGTTGTGAAGCGGAAACTAGGACTTAGTTGAAGCATCAGATCAGTTTATTCCAGCTTAATGCATTTGGTTTATGAGTCATGGTTCAAAAATATTTTTAAGCCTGCTGAATTAATAAGTTGAATCCAAGCAAAGTAATAATCTATTCATCTATCGCCTTTTATGTGGCATTTAATTTTCAATAAAGTCAAGGGTGGCATTCAATAATGTTGATGTTTAAATTATTAAGAATGTTATTACTTTGATTTTTTAATTAAATTAATGATGCATAAATGATAAACTTTAGTTATGGAAAACCTTATAGGATAACCTAGATGTTTATAGAAGGGTTGCATGTTTAGATTTTCATAATAAGCGATATAATCGTATTACCCGTTGTTTAAAATGTATAATATATGACGACTTAATAGCATATAAAATTATTAGATAATTTAATAAAAAATAGAAAAATACTAACAAAATCTGTTATGAATTTAAATCAAAAAATTTCTAGAAGTCATGAACTATGAAGCATGAACATTCTTTCAAGCTTAATGTATCGGTATCCGACACGTATCGGACACCGACACACCCCAGACACATTGGGACATGTGTTGGACACATGTCCCAACTTGTTGATTTATTTCTTTTATCCCGATATGTTTTGGATGCGCTCCGGACATGTCCTGACATGTTTTGGACATGTTCCGGACACATTCCGACATGCTCCGGACATGTCTGACATGTTATGGACACGTTTCGGACACGTTTGAGACACATTTGATAATTATATAATTTTTAAAATATTATGGGGCATTTGGTAAATTGTAAAAGTTATGGGCTTTTTATCCAAATTTATGAAAGTTTTACAATTTTATTCATTAAAATTAAAGAACTCTTCCTTCCCCACATTTCACGAATCACACTCACTCCTATTCCCTCCGAATCCTCTATTCTGTTGAATCGAAGAGCCTGGGGTTTTCACTCCGGACACCAGTGCCTAAAATAGAGGAGTCGAACACGAAGGTAATATTCTCACCTTCTTACTTTCGAATACATTGTTCTTACTCTAGAATGGGATTTCGAATACATTATTCCCATACTATTCGAACCCTAGATTTCGTTCTTCTTTTTTTGTTCTTCTTCTTTCAAACCCTTGATAGAGGGAGAATGGGAATATTATTAATCCATCTTCTCTTTTCGTTCTTCTTCTTTCTTCCTTTCTTTCTCTGTTTCTTCTTTTCTTTTTGTAGTTATAAAATCTAGAAAATGATATACTTTTTGTAATTAAGTGTCATTGATATTTTATGTTTGGTCTTTTTAAAAGTTGTATCCATATTATTGTCCTCATATAAATACATACCTCTTTTCTTTCTATAATTATTTTTGTATAACATTTGGGAAATATATATTTTTATTTCACATTCATTATGAAATAGAAATATTTATCAATTAAAAAAATATAAACTATTATTTTAGTTTACATATCTCCAGCGTATCGTGTCCTTGATTTGTAAAAAATAGTATCTTGGTGTGTCGATGTCGTGTTATGTCAGTGTCCTGTGTTAGTGTCCGTACTTCATAGATCATAAATATTACTTCAAAATTTTGCGTATATTTTAGAAGCTTGCAATATCATATTTCCACTATCAAAAAATTTAAATGATTGGTGATTTGATGTGTAAGCTAATTTTTAAATGATGTGAAAACACTTCTTTAAGTGGAAATTATTGAAAACATCATATTGATATTTTTTTTGATTTCTCAAATTCATTTTTTTTTATTTCTGAAATTCATTTCAAAGTTGAAAAATAGGAAAGCATACAAATTGGAATAAAATTTTCGGATTTTCTATTTTCTTATAAAATTTTCCAGACAATAAAATCAGTTTTTCTCAATCAAATCGGCCCTAGTTTTTTTTGTTCTTGGCATGAGTGTTCAGTCCCCCACATTTAGATTCTAATATTTGGTTCTGATTGAGATTTTCTACTCTTCTGTGTATGAATAATTTGGATATCTATTTTTGAATGTGTTTCAAGTGTCAAGCTGAATAGTATGATCTTCAAGTTGAATAATAAGAAGCATTTATGTTTTCAAGGGAAAGTCCTGATATCACCCTAGAATAACATGCGAGAGTGAGGCTTAGAAACTAAAGTGGGGTTTGGAAAGGTAAAGAAGTCCTCCATTCTCTTCTGGATTGGGCTTTGCTTTCTGTAGTCGGATCCCTCTTGAATACCTCAAAGAGAGGGAGTTATACTGCCTCAGCAGTGACATGATGAGTATGAAAACTATTTATTGCTTTTCTTGACTGACTGTAATTATAAGTTATGGTATAATGGGTATAACATGGAAATTCAAAGAGTTGAATGTATTACTTATAGCCTTAACGGTGGAACAACTTACTTGTCCACAATTGAGCTGGTGACACCCTAGTGTATGCTCAAAATTGCTTGTATAGTTGTTGCCTTTGTCATCTAGAAGCATTTCTAACTAGACCTGTGTGATAAGTAAGTGCTTCTCAGAAGAGTACTTTTAACTTGAAAGAATGGTTGGCTAGGGTGTTAATTGAAACACACTAAGGAATGTTCTTTTAGCTTGAGAAAATGTTTGCCTGGGTGTTCATAGAAATGCTTAAAAGAGTACCCTTTTAACTCAACGTAATGTTTATATATAGTGTTAATAGATACCCTATGAGTGTTGTGTTAGTTGAGAAAATGCTTTTACACGGTGAGCTGCCTGAATATATTTCTTGGGGATACATGTAGTGTTTGGTAATTCTTAATGAGAGGCAACAATTGTCTATTCATAAGAAAATGAAATTTTTAGCTGAGTGTATCATGCCAATTAAAATCTTACCGTAGAGAATTCTATTCACACTGAAGTATATAAATCTGGTGATTACCAATATTGATATTAACATTGTTCATGTGCAGTCAAAAGCTCAGCGGGCTCACAGCAAGCACAGCGACAATTCTCTTTGTATGGGGAGGATGCTGAGTTTAGGCTACGCCCCTATTTTACTAGGAACTATGATCATTTCCATGATCCTATTCATCAATTCAGTTCTTTTAGGTGGGTAAACTGCTTCAAGATCTTCAATTGGTAGGGCTGTGTGCATTCCCTTGCTTATTCTGACCAATTGTTTAAAACATGTGCTAGATTCAAATCTCATGAAAGTCACTGCTGCTGTTGGACTTTGGGGATGGATAGCTGTGTCCCTCTGTGTTGGTTCTTTGATAATGTTATATCACTGTAGTAGGTAATTTCTTAATCCACAGTTCTGTTTCCTTGTTGCCCACCTCAGTTCCCTTATTTATTCGAATAGGTATCTCCTGACCCCACTGATCTATAAACATGGGGACACCTTATTTGGATGTTATTATGTAAAACATTTATCTGAAATATGCAAAATAAATTGGATTTTACTGCCATTACTGTTCGTTTCCATTGCTTTTGAATCGACAACACATGCCATATTAATGTGTCTGTGCCAACATAACAAGATATGTGATAATATCTGCATGCATGCATTTAATTTATTTATTTTTGGTTGGGTTGGGAGGATTGTTCTCTTCTCCTGTCATTATTAGCTGTAAAACGTGATCTATAATTGTAGAAATCCAGAATGTGGTTGGTTTTTGTGGACTATAGTCTACCTTTTAGAGATCGAAGAGTTAACCTTTGCAAGTTGAGACTCTTTTCACATGGTCTCATTGCTGGGAGGCTTCCATTGTCCCTGGTTTCCACCAATCCCCTTCAGCTTGTTGGTGGATCTTTCAATCTGAATGTGTGAGGTTAATCACTTGTGTGGAGACATGGATGCAGGCAAGGAAGGTGATTGTAAGTTAATGCGGAGATGAGGATGGAATGTTATTGAAAGCTATTGATACAAGTTCAAAAATATTTTGTTTCATCTGGGTGTTGATGTTCTTGGTTCCATAACATCTGTGCCCGAGGTGGAAACTGTGGTTTCTGGTGTGGCAGCAGGTGTACACTGTACCGGGCAAACTGATGATCCTTTTTATGTCTTGAATGGCAGTTTTAATTATGAGATTTTTCAGAACGTGTCAAAATTGTTTTTAAGGCAATGAACTTCACTAGATTTATACACTGCATGTTCTACGGCAAAGAGGGGAAGGTCATGAGTTTGTTTGAAGATATTGAATTGTGATGGTTGGATGAATTTAAGGTACAAAGAGATAGGGCATGGAGTCTATAAGCTGGAAAAATCAAAGCAAACTCAAGATGCTATTATTATGCTATTGGACGGATTTGACATAGATTATTTCCTTAAGCTATTACATCAGCGCTGTTTCTTTTTGCAAGGGTAATTCTATTGGGTGCTTTCCCTTACCCAAAAATGTTGAAATGGTGTATTCTTTTTGCAGCAAAGATCCTGGTTACATAAAACGACAGAGTGATTCAGGTGATCTTACAGAGTCAGAGGTATCTTGCCTTCCCAGAAATATATATATCATTGCCAAATTGCTCTTGCTTGTGTAGTATGCTTATGAAACATCCTGTTTGACGTGTTGGTGAATTAATTTGCTGTGTATTTATTGTCGTATATTTTTTGCTCTGCATTTGGCAGGATCCACTATTGAATATTGATTTGAACAACTCCTCTATTTGGATGGGAAATTGGTCTCAGCTTTGCCCAACATGTAAGGTATGTTCTCATACCTTTTTACTCTGAAGCATTAATTGGGGTGACTTCGTTTTTTTTTTTTTATTTGGTTTGGGGCGGTGGGAGAAGGTTTCCTTAAACCTTGTTTTTGTTTATGTGCATGATATTCTTCAATAGTAAATGTGGCATAAAATCAGTTTCTCCTTTTCATTCTGCAGATAATTAGACCAGTGCGCTCAAAGCACTGCCCTACATGCAAACGTTGTGTGGAACAATTTGACCATCATTGCCCTTGGATCTCTAATTGTGTAGGGAAGGTTAGTAGTTGCCCTTCCACCTAGCTTATTATGCAGATTTGTACACAAATAACTCAACTTAGGCCGTTAGTATTTTTCTTTGTTTTTGTTTGGGGAGGGGGGTTGTTGATACCTGTGAGCTTGTAGACTGGATGGGTTCACTCAGAGCAGCAGTCTCAGTAGGCATGTCTTTAAATTGGTTATCTCAACAGGGGTACCTAAACACCATGAAGAAGTTGATGTCCACAAATGCAAGTGGCAGTGCATAGAATTTTTTCCTTTGTAACAATGCACACAGTCACACACAATAATGGTAAGTGATGTTTAAGTGCTGAAGGTAGAGAGCTTAGGGAATGAAAGGGCAGACTCAATATTTTTTATGTCACAATGCTAAATGGCTAGATCAACTATGGGAGTACTCGGAAACGATTTTCAGCCATCAGTAGGTTTGGGAACTTAAAGAGCCATATAACACTTTTGCAATAATATTATGACTTTAGCGCACCATTTTCATGCCTTACTGAGTCCCCTTTCCCAAAATATCTGTCAAACTGTCCTTTTCCATCTGAGCTATGCTCAAAACTCTCTCTAGAAACTCAAATTTGGTACACAAATGATAGCATGAGAGAATACACCTCTTCACACTTTGACCTTCTCAAGAATTTAAAAAAGGTAGACCCATACATGAAACTTTCGCTATATACAAGGCTAAGAAGGCTGGACCACATTTGGGTTTACTATATGCAATCTTATTTTGTATTATACAAGTTGTTTCTATGATTCAAACTCGTGACTACTGTGTCACACAACGACAACTTTACTCTTATACTGTGTCTCCTTATATAATTCCCAAAGTCATTTATTCTTGCTTTAAATTTTTCAACAAAAAGGTCAGAAAAAATGTTGGGTATTTACAGAAAAGCCAGAAATTACCCTTTTTTGAACGTTGGAACCATTGAGATATCATTTGAAGCATGAGAAATTAGCCTACTTCTGCAGCTTCTGAGATGGTAGATATCTAATTGAATAGGACCTTTTTTCCCCTTGTGAGTTTTGTTTGTGGCATCTGCATGTTGCTAAGTAATGCCCTTTTCTATTGACCAAATAGATATGAGTTGTGTTTAGATTGTAGATGAAAATATCTATAAGAGCCATATCAGGAGAAAGGTATATGAATTGGGCGCAAAATGTTTTTACGAATTGAAACCTAAAAGCAAATATCAGCCAATATAATAAATAATATCAGGTTTGTCGGCCAATACATCATGATATAGTGTCGATATGGTCAGATATCGCGATTTTGTTGCCTTGTTTTTTAAAAATCGTGATGTGGTGGATCCATGTCAGTGGTAAAAATTGTTAGTCCTTTTTTCTTTTTCCTTTTTATCCCAATTTTCTATTTCACACCCAACTCTGAAGTTTTCACTATCTATGTCAATATTGCAGAGGAATAAATGGGACTTCTTTGTCTTTCTGTGCTTGGGAACGATGACATCTTCTCTTGGAGCCATCGTTGCTGTTATAAGTATGTGAGTTGCTGATAAGTTGAGCTTCAATTGATCAGATTCTATTATATTACTCTCAATGGTTGAATCATTTTAAAAGAGATGGAAAATATGGATTGAGAGATAATATTTTCATGTGTTGTTTTAATATTAGCTTTTCATATTATAAAGATAGGTCTCAATTATCGGGAGGATAAAAATACCCAATTGATCT